>JAGDQP010000363.1:75485-172210 GCA_022664845.1 Lepisma saccharinum
TATACTGCTCCAGAGATGGCAGCAATATTTACTTATGGTAAGCCTATTGTAACATTTTGGGATTCATAAGATGGTAACCAACAATTAGGATGGCGGGAAACGAGGAGCAGTATACCAGCTTGCCACTAAAAAGGAAAATAATTTGTAAATTAAACATTTCTTACAGCGAGTTCAGTGAAAAGATAGCGAATATTATGGTATAAATAATAAAACATGGTAACCCACACAGCAGCATGAAAAACAGAAATTCGTTATTTTGATTTGGTACAATTATTTTAAGCCTTTATGTATAGCTTTACGTGAAATATCAGCTTTCAGCCAATGAAAATGATTTGTGCAGCAGTAAAAATCGAATTTCTTAAATGTTTAGCATTGTGGGTTACCATGTTCTTGCCTCACACCCTTCATTTCATGAAGAAAAATTCAGAATACTTAAATAATGACCAAAGAGCCACTACCATCAGAGAAACCGAAGAAACCGGGATGCCTGGAAAAGAGAACAGTGCTTAACAAAAGAAGAAAGAATACTTTAGATCTTGACAAGAGTTGATACACACTCATGGGTCCGTGGTCACACACGTGAGTGCATAAAGGCTCAAACTCATAGCCAAGTTAACCGGAAATACCGGCAAATCACTAACAACTAACTTGTAGAACAAAACCAAAATCATAGGACGCTGGTACACTATTATAACTACAAAAAGAATAACGAGAAGGAACTCCTTCATCACATATACATATATATATGAGCTCCTGCGTAGCCTAGTCGGTAGCGCGCTCGACTTCAGTGCGAGCGGTCCCGGGTTCGATTCCGGTGGGGGCTAAAAATTTCATTTTTGACCCAGCATCGTGAAGACAAGTGGGGAGCTGCTGTGAATAAAAGACAGTGGTGATCACAGTGAGAGCTTCTTCTCTCCTCTATCAACCTGTCTGGTTAGCGTGGGAGCAACAGACCAACTCCATCCTTCGGGGAGAGGCCTCATCCACTAGTGAATTGAATATGGCTGTTTTATATATATATAAAAGAGAATCCAACAGGCTGGTGTGAACGGAAGGACAGGACTCCGGGTCACATAATACAAATGAAGAAGACAACAGGAAAAGAATGTACTTCGTCCGTTTTTTTTTTTTTTTTACTGGATAACGTTTTAAAAAGTTTATATTTAGCATTACGTATACCTGCACACGAAAGATTTGCTTGTAATAGGCGGACAATGCATATTCCCTTCATGGATTATAGTTTATTTAAAAAAAACCATTCAAAGAGCAAATAGACGGTCCTATTATCTTAATTTGGCCAGAAATGGACAAAGCACGTTCTTTCACTGTGGTCTTTAAAAGAAATAGACAGAACACTCACTCCAAGTATCCGCCCACAACGCGCAAGGAGCGAAATAATTGTATTTTCTTTCCGCTCTTCCACTCTCATTTCATATTTCCACGATTCAACACTTCCAAAAACGATAGAAACCTTTCATTTCACTAGTAATTTTTACTTTTTTTTTTTTTGTCTGTCACGAAATGTACCACAAGAACCCTACATTTCTCCTGCAATATTTACGTTTTCTTGCTGTCGCGAACTGCACTTTATCTACATTAATACCTATTGGTTTGGACAGAAACACTCACCCTCTATTAAAGAAGAAACTACATTTTTAATTATGATCTGTAGAGAAAAGAATTAAATTCAAAACAACCCAAAATAGTGCCTTCTGTAATCCTTACAATTCAGAACAGAGATTCGGTGAATAAGAATAGCATAGCCCAATGTGCTGATACATATTTGTTGGCAGGTACGTATCTAGAAGTTGGTTTCGGAAGGGGTCTAGCGCCTTCGTGGGTGGGGTTCGAGGTCTGTTTTGGTGTGAAATTTACGTAAAATGCATGTAATTTGGCCTAAAATGATACTAATTTTATAAAAGAAAATATTTAAATTTCGGCGGTGGCGGACACTTAGGACACCCCTATAAATACGTCCCTGTTTTTGGATTCGAATTCGATACTGCAACTGTGTTTATAGAACAAAATTTGCATGTAACCAAATAGTTGCTTGCTTCAGTTCGAAGAAAATTTCTTGTACTGGACAAGGTATTTCTCCATATTCTTCTTTGTAGAAATAATTCTTTTTCGGATTAACACCATTTCTATTATATTTGATGTATTGTACGCGAGATTTTTATTTCCAGTCCAGTTGAAGTTTTGAAAATACAGTGCTCTGAATGAAAATCGCAATGCGTAAGAAGTATATTTCTATGTTTATATTTAATATTAATAATTTCTTTCTTGCATCTTTCGTAGAGTATCTTAAATTAGTGACCATGGGTTCGTGGAGGTTAGGTGCGGTCATGTATCTTTTCCGTTCTCATATTCCGAATTCGATGCCGATGTTTATTGAGTAGTTAAGCACTATAAAAATTCGCATTCGGAGCACCGTCTCATGCGCATTCATTGACCAATCAAAACGAAGAATTTAAAAAACTACACTGGAATAAAAAAAAATGTCGTGTACTGTACAACCACCACGTCCACTTCTCTACTTACAGTAATACAATGGATTTATTTTCACCACAAGCAGCCGACAAACCCTTTCTAACTTGAAAATATTCTGTGGTTACAATTATATTAAAGCGCTATACGTATTTATTGAACACAAAACTTTCAACTATTTGTTTACAATGAGAAGGGTAAAATTTAACTTAGATTTCTTCGGTAAAGATGGAACACAAATGATTTCGTACATTCTTCTGATTATCTTTCTCAGGGTTCCCAGTCATTTGCCAAGATCAAATTCCCTGACTCTTCCAGGTCACTATTCAGAAATTTCCAGGTACCCCATTTTGTATATATATATCTATCATAATTCCATGGGAAAATAAAGATACATCGAAATATCTCACTGTATTCTTTTCTTAAATTGCTTCACGGTTGGCACATTAGCCTCCAAGTAATTTCAAAAACGATCTAGGTCTGGTCTAGTCTGATCTAGTATCTAGTGCGGAAATGGCATTAATTAAGCCCATCCATTGCATATTTGTTTAATAAATTGCTGTTTTTAATAATATTTGTAATATATTACAGTTTAACAGTCTATCAGTCTTATTAATTGATGTTTTAATGTCAGTTATTGCCAAGTTGCTATGGTTACAGTCCGCCATAGGCGTCAGTTCGCTCTTTAACTCTAGTCACAGTCACTTTGTGATGTATATTCACTATCAGTATTAAATTTCAGCTTGAAGCACTATTATATGAAATATTGAAACACTATATAACAAATCTTGTTATATTTTCTAGGAGTAAAGTTCAAAACACTATGAAGTTAAGTAAATTAAACACTAGAAATTTAAGCGGCTCCCATCCATTAAGCCGCCATCTTGCCGAATTCCAAAAACGATCTAACATTAAATGTCTACTGTAGCTAAATGAACTTCAAACAATAAGCTATCAAATTCCCTGACTTTCCCAGGACTTTTTTTAGTGCTAAGATGGATTCCCTGACTATTCCAGGTTTTCCAGGTGAGTGGGAACCTCTTCCCTCTTCTTAAGAGTATACAATCAGAAAGAAAAAAATATCGTCAGGCAACTAAACAAAACTATCAATTTAACATAAATGTGACAACTCATAGGGTATTTTTACCTGCAAGTGAGCGTGGGCTGTACGCTCAGAACTCAATATATTTCTGAGCAAAACTCACGCTCAAACTCCCGTTTCAAAAAGTGAGAGCTGCCCTCCATTCAGAAACAATTTAAAAATAAAAGTAAAGATAAATCCCACCGTGTTTTAAAGTGTGTTCAACTCCAAAATGCCCGCTGTTTGTTATTGTTTTTTTTTGGGGGGGGGGATACTTTAGCAAACCCAGCTGCGAGGTCGTAGAACCCACAACACCACCGCTAAAACATGGAAGCACACTGTAAAATGGTTGTATCTTACGATTCTCATGGAGTTAAACATTACGGTTCCATATTTACCATCAGGCGAGGACTGCTTCAGTGCGGTCCATGAACAGAATTAAGAAAACAGTTTAGAATATGAATGAGGAACGAACGAACATTATACCAAACGGAGGTCTTCAACCCATGCTACGGAGACAGGGAAGTACTGGATGAACATAGTACACAGTCCGGTGGGATGGTAAAGATAACATTCACCATGACAAATACACTCTCTACTACGGGGAAACTGACACTCAAGTTTGGAAGAGGGGTTCATCATCAAGAACAATATCCTTTCCGCGGTTCAGTATGCAACTACTCTACGTTAGGATATGTACTCGATGGTGCAATACGGTTTTGATAAATGTCCATGCTCTGTCCGAAAATGCTGATGATAACGACAAAGATTATTATTATTATTATTTATTCTGAATGATGTTACATTAAAGCAATACATTATTTCGTTCGTTCGTCACAGAAAGTAAGTTAGTTCGCTTTAAAAAAAAAAATCTAATATACCAAAGAACTGAATTTAGGGAACAGAAAAAGTATTTAGTTAAGCTTAATAATCGAACGAATAATTTAAATACACGCCACTTGATATGTAAAGATGAGAGTGCTCATATGAAAAGAAAATGGGACTTAGTAATCAAGTATGTAAATTTTAACGAGACGGAAGAAATGGTTACGGGTTGGCTTTAGAGAGAATTCCACATTGCTGCAGCTTGAAAACTGAGTACCCTTCGCCATACCAGATTTTATTTGGTTTCCACATAACAATATCGTTATGACAAGTTGACCTTCCTTGTATGAGGCTACTCATTTTTTTGTTCTGAATTTCTTGACTTGTGAAGAGGGGGAGTTATCATAAATTGAAGAACATATTCTCATGAAGATAAGATTTTGAAACCGAGATGAAACCTTCCGAAACTTTCTAAGATGAACTAGAAAGGGCTGTTTGACCTATTGCCGAAGTATAACATACAAATTGTGTTCAAAGATTTCAACGTATACAGAGAAAAAAAAAAGTTCACGAAGTCAAGAATGGGTTAACTTCTCCAATTTGAAAACGAAAAACAAAACCACTAATATTGAACAGCAAATACTTTGAACATAAACATGCACAAATTCACATGGTAAAACACATAATTGGATCGATCACACATTAGTCAGCACACTTAGACATAAGAACATAATGAATGTGGGACTGAGCATGTTAGTGACTACGAAAATAGGGGAAAACTGTGCATTTCGAGCAGGAAAGGAAAGAATGGAAACAACTTAAATTCGAAGAAGTAAAAGTTCTCGATAGTTCGAGAGGAAATCAGACTATCAACTCAAAATGTCAAATAACAGAGTCAAGATCTTAGCATACTCGAGTAATTATTAAGATGATATGAATAATGAAATTGATCCCAAGATAAAATAAAATAATAGCTGAGCAAAGCAAATACGTTTTATTTTAATGAATTAAAAAACGTGTTACGGTCTCGCCAACTAACTAAGAACGTGGCTTCATCAAACACACTCTCTGATGTGCGTCTGATGAAGCCAAGTTGTAAGTTAGTTGGCGAAACCGTTACAAGTTTTTTTAATTCATTAAAATAAAATGTATTTGCTTTGCTCAGCTATTATTTTATTTTATCTTGAGTTTATAAAAGCACAGTCTTGATATGGAAAATATGAAGGGTGTGACGCAAAAACATGGTAACCCACAAATGTTTATTTTTTGAGTTATTCAGCACCCAATGGAAAGGAATCATACCGCGTCGTTTAATGTTGTCCGACTTCAAATTATGCTCCAGAGATGGCAGCAATATTTACTTATGGTAAGCCTATTGTAACATTTTGGGATTCATAAGGTGGTAACAAACAATTAAGATGGCGGGTAACGAGGAGCAGTATACCAGCTTGCCACTAAAAAGGAAAAGAATTTGTATATTAAACATTTCTTACAGCGAGTTCAGTGAAAAGATTTATTCTTGAGTGACTTAGGTAGCGAATATTATGGTATAAATAATAAAACATGGTAACCCACACAGCAGCATGAAAAATAGAAATTCGTTATTTTGATTTGATACAATTATTTTAAGCCTTTATGTATAGCTTTACGTGAAAAATCAGCTTTCAGCCAATGAAAATGACTTGTGCAGCAGTAAAAATCGAATTTCTTAAAAGTTTAACATTGTGGGTTACTATGTTCTTGCCTCACACCCTTCATATCATGAAATTGATGTGAACAAGACGTGGGAGGCAATTCGTACACAATAAATAGCGCAGCGAAAGAACGTCTAGTTGAGAAGAAACTCCACAGAAACAAACCTTAGTTGAACGAAGAATGCCTTCATGAGGAACAAAAAGAAGCACGTCAGCGATGACTTAAGCAATCAAACGGAAGCAAATTGAAACCACAACAGTAATGTAATGCACGTAACGCTCATAATGGATGTAATACGCATGCCTAGAAAATATCTTAGGAAACAGAAATTTCAGGAGATAAGAGGAAAACCCGTGAGGAAAATAAGCATTATGAGATCTATTCAAAAGGGTGAAACTCGTTACAAATGAATACCGGCCGAGGCTAGGTATGAACGCTAGCGGATCCGATTAAAGTCTCGATGTTTGAAAAAGCTAATTCGACAAGCTTCGTAACGCACAATCCAGAGAACAAAAGAGAGGAATTTAATATCTATACCGCAGAACTATGGATACTCGAAGCGATCGAGGTTGGAATAGCAATAAATAAAATGAAATATTCCAAAACGTCACAACTGACAACATCCCAGCTGAATTAAATAAAGCAAGAGAGAGGAATGGAAGTAGCGAAAAAAAAAGAAAAAAGATATGGAGCATGAGAAACTTAACTTAGAATACGCAATTCGAAAATTAAACGAAGACAAAAAGGGACTAATATTGAATGAATTAAACCAACTGTTTGTTTATGTGAATGATTTAGATTTAATAGGGAACAATATAGATGCACTACAAAGTAACAACACAGATGTGCTAAGAGATAGGCCTACAGAAAAATGTTGAGAAAATGAAATATATACCAACAAGCCGAAACCCAGAGGATAAACGAAATGGAAATAGAGCAATCAAAAATTAGATCGTAGAGAAAATAAAGAAATTTAAATACTTAGGAGTGTATCCGGTGAATGAGTGGTAACGCTTACCGCCTTATGATTGGCCACGAAGGTGCCCTGGGTGTGTGTATCTGAAACCTACGTAAGATAAGAAGAGATAGGTAATGAAATCTTTACTTACACAAGATATGACGTCATGTGTTTACATTTGTAGCCGAGTGGAATCTCTGTACAATATAAAGCAGCTTTTTTTACTACATTCATGTGGCTTTGAATGCTAATTTAATGTGCTTGTACCAAAATGTATTTTCTAATTTGTGATATTCAGTAATGGAGAGAAAAAATCTAGTAACTTACATAAAATTAAGGTTGGTTCATAGGAAGATTAGTCGCACGATCTCTAGAGAAAACAATGTGTATTAAAGTCATAACGTTAGTAAATATCGTGTTATTAGACGTGCAACATTTTGTCTACGTATTTCCTGTATCTGCGTCAAGATTTTCTTTTCTTTCAATTTACAAATGTTCAGGTCTAATTAACGTTTCATTTTTACTCTTTGATTTTTAATAGTAATCCTATACATGGGGTTCCTTGCTCTGAACAACATGTTTTCAATTCCGTTTAATCAAGAGCACTTCATATACGAAAGAGACGTAACAAAAAAAAATGAGCTATTTTCATTTCATACCAAGGTGGGATGCGGAAGCTTCGACTCTTACCATATGATACAGAAAGTGTCCATTTTTTTTATAATGTCCCTACCAATATGGCAGAATATTGTAATGCCTTTAAAATAGTGTTAAATTTCCCAAGGATACATTTTAGTACATTTTCCAAAACATTTTTTTCAGATTTATTTAGAGGCGCAAGGGCTAAAGAAAAAAAAAACACGGTCTTTTTCCAAAATTTCGACTTAAGTGGGTAAAGAAGCTGGAACATGATGCGAAATAAAGATAATGCAGAGGTTTGGGGCCAAAGCTCCGAAGGTGTGAATTTAGGATTTTTCTGACATTAAAATACAGAGTATGGTAGATAATGTGAAACAGTGATGCAATTAAATATTGATGGAAGTTTAATTCATTAGGTACAGGTCCGTATTCTCAATTCGTTTACTATAGAGTAGGACTATAGTGGAACAAATGATTTTTTCGAAGAGGATAGTACATATCTATTTCTTCAAAGAAAATTAATTATCTTACATGCCAAAACCATGGAGATATACAGAATAGTACTTCCGATAAAATTTATCTAGATTTCGCGCGAGTCAGAGAGACGATGTACACGGACTTTTAACACAGAAAAGGGGAACAGATATACTCATAAGTCTGCATACGATTTACAAATTGATCTATACAAGGAGATAACAGCAGCTTAACGTCATAGTGAGAGGCCTTGACATCACGTTATTATTATTATTATTATTTACGAAACTTAAGTTAAATTTAACAGCCAAATGTATTCAGAAATTTTCAACGTCCCGATAATGGAACAGGGGAGGATTTTCGTGATCAGTCCGGGTCAATCCTGGACAGTTGGCAGTCCTATTTTCAAGGAAACATATGCTGATTCCACTAGTGGGCATATTCAATCGGAATCAATATATGTGTTTGACGCTCTTCCCTTGAAAAAGCTATTCTTCATTAATGATAAATTATTGGAAGTGAGGTGGTCTAACTTTTGATTCACACTTAATAGTCTGGTCAGAAATCCGAAACCCGTGAATAGCTAGGGGGAGGAGGGATTTTTTTATTTATGATAATCTCTGTATATTTTTAAAGAAATTTAGTGGGGAAGTAACTTTTTGTTTGGTGGCTTTTAGCTGCCATCTTGGAAAATGGCAGCCGATTTTCACTTTTTTTTATATCTCGATAAATATTGGAAATAGCAAAAATATTTCAAACAGAAGTTACAGATCATAAAAAACAAAACAAAAAAACATCTATTTGGTTCTTATAACTTTTGTCCTATGATTTGGATCCTTGTTAATGGAGATGGAGTTTGGTTGGCAGTTCACTACAATGTATACCAACAACTCTTCCGTCAGCACCAGAGAAAAATCACGCATTCAATATCTTGCAATTGTAATGACCGCTATGATTCTTGTGAGTACAAAAGGGTAGGCCTGCTTTGCTTAGCAGTGTGAGGTAAATATGAGGGATTGTTATGTGAAAACTGGCCAGAAGTGGACATAGATGAACCAGAGATGTGAAACTTGATGAATAATCAAAATGTAATACTTACTTGAACTATTATTTTTTTATTTTCCTAATAAAACATATAAGCTCATTATAGTTAAAAAAAAAGAATCAAGACTGATTAATTTTCACATCTTGAAAATTAATCTACGTGTTAAAAGTAATTTCTATGGTAAACTTCCAACGACTAAAAAATTTAAAAAAAAACAACTGATTTTTAATTTACGTTTTTCTCGAAAACCGTAAGAGATAGAGAATAAAAATTATAAAAACTAAAAAGAAGTATTCTTTTATGATCTTTTACTTTTGTTCGAAACATTTTTTAAAAATATTTCTGACGGTTATCCAGATATGATCAAGAAGCTGAAAATCGGCCATTTTTCCAAGATGGCGCTCAAAAGCCACCAATAAAAAAAAATGACTCCCAGGCTAATTTTTAACCTTAGGACCTATATTTTAAATTTCAGTCATAAAAAAAAATCCCCTAGTATTATGTACAGGTTCAAGTTTCTGACTGGACTATAATGCCTGTAACCTTCTTGTTCTCAATCCAAATTAGATATTTGCTTTTGCGGTAGATTGTTTATGCTGGAGACACTCTCACACACACGCTCTGTTTCTTTTTAATATTTCATAAAAGAAAAATCAATTGAAAGAAACGAACCACGTATTTGATTTCATTCATGAAGGCCTTTGCAATGACTGATCTGTTCAGAAGATCGGACGCTCTTCAATTTACCCCAACCTTGCTGTTACGCATGTTCAGACAGAAAAGCTGTGCGAACTTGTTGCGACTGAAATCTTTTAAACTAGGCATGCAGCAGCTAGAAAAGTTCTTCATGATGAAAAGCTATTTCTTCACTCAATAGGAAATGTCACGCTTGAAAGATTATGATGTCCATCAGAAAGTAATAAGAAAATGTAGCAGCTTATAAATATTTGTTTGTTCAAGTGTTCTTATCAATTGCATCGGTAGTCACTGGTTGAAATCTATGAATTGGGTGGGCCGACAACATTTTAGGCCCACCTTTGCCACTGCCCATGATATCGTAAGGCTCCCATAGCATCTCGAACCCAGTATCAAGAAACTCATTTATGAAAGACAGTCATAAAACTGCTCTACTAGAATTGTATATAATGGAACATCAACATTATCATTTTGCAAAGCTTGTAAACGACAAATTATATAAACAGAAAAGATATGTAATAAACAAGCAGGATATTATAAAACTGCTATTTAAGCTATTGTGTAACGATTACAGGAATGACTTTTCCGGGTAGCTCGCAGGAAAAAGAGCAAGGTATCTGAATTCCACGGGCCATCGTGTCATTGTGTCGCGCTGACCAGTGGAATTCCAGAGAGTGCTTTTGCACCCAGAATTAGGAAAACAAGATGTAAAGGGAAATCTTGGTACTCCAAAATGACAGTCCTTGGGTTAGCTACGAGATAGCAACATCAAACATTACTTAGTGCATTGTAGAAATATTCCTGTGGTCTATCCGGTAAGTCGGAACACGCTGTAGATATGTATTTGAAACTTGAGACTTAAACCTTTTCTCTCAAATCCTCTCGCTTATTATTTACTATAGCTACATCCCATTTCTAGATCCCAGTATAATTTAGCACGGGCAGAGGAACCGTTGCGATATAGTGAAAGGTATAATTGACATCGTATCAAACCCAGCGTCAGACGAAATTGCCAAAAGGCCATAACTAAACTGAAATTCAAATTCGTATCAAACCGGGGAGTTGAAAAAAAAAAAAAAGGCTTCAGGGTCCGGATCCAAATCGGAGTCCGCCATTCGAAGCCCCTGCAATAGGTATTTTCTCGGGTAATTTTACTTTTCTGGGTTCGATACTGAAACTGAATTATGTTAGTGCTGGGTTCGATCCCCAAATATGAGTTTTTGGCACAGACTTTGTACAACTGTTGTGCTGTGATTATTACTATTATTATTTGTAATAATAATCAATTGTTACTGTTGTGTTGTTTGTATGATTTTAAATAGTCGTTATTGTTTTATTGCCGCTGACATCTTAAACAGGCTGCTGGGTTTGTAAGGACTTGGCCTACAGTTATTTGGTTAAGTGGATTTCTAACCCTTTCGTGTGCTATTGTTGAGTTTGTACACACAATTTGCCCTGTATTTGTTGGGTAGTTACCAGTAATTTTTTTTAATAGTAGTTGTTGCTTAATCACTGTTGAGCTTTTCAACAGTCTGATGGTCTTGGAAGGACAGGGCCTACAGTTCTTTGGTTAGCTGAACCACTTTGTTTGATTGACCACTTCGGAGTTTGAACTTGTGGCTACGTCCATAAGAGATGATCGTGATAGCCACTTCAGTATCTCTAGGCCATTTATTGGCCATAAGTTTGTCTATTAGAACTAGTTTGATGTCTAACAAGTCTTTTAAGATGTTTGTTTTCTACAGATATTCGCTGGTGTTGTTTTGGCATGTAAAGTATGTACTTTTCTGGCCTATTCCAGTTCATCAAACATGGAAAACGTGGAAGCGTTTTAAAGAATAAGGCGATCTACAGTATTCCTAATATATATGTTTCATTTAATAAAAGTTCTGATTCCAATTATTAAGTTGGGATCTCCAAAGCATTTTGTTCTTTCACAGAATCTGTTTTTGACAACAAACCTGCTAGGCCCGTGAGAAATAAACTATATTTTACAGTTGCTTTGTGTTACAGGCCCCTTGTATCATACTACTGCTAAAACAAGTTGGCTGTTTCCATAAACTGTGTTTTGGAAATAGAAATCTGTAAAATTTCAACGTCTTCGAGGCACAAAATGTTCCTAAAAGCATAATCCTGTCAACAGTGTCACATCCGTCACAGCAAAAAAAAAACATTATTTTAATTACAATAAACATACAGTTATCTACAAATATCTAATACCCCAATGCAGAAGACAGTGTACCTAATGGGAAAACAATCACATTAGTTCAGTTTCACTGTATACCGAAGAGAGTTATTAAATGACTGTGAACTGGGTCGTAATTTCATGTCATACAAGTGTCACACCCGTCACATTTATAATATAATTTTTCTAGAAAGGCAGCTATTGATGTTGTTGTTAAAAGCAGTTAAGCACACGAAATAACATAACACCAACCAAAGTCCTAATACTCCAATGATTGTCTCTCAAAAAATTCACAACTGCTGTCAGATTTGTACGAATGTCACACTCGTCACCATGGAATGGCCGTATAGCGTGGTTTCCGCAACATGTTTTCTATCGCTACCTGCCGGGTTATGAGTATGGAAGTTCCAGGAATAATAATAATAATAATTAAAAAAAAAACTAGTTGTATAGAGCTTATAATATTTGTCAGTAACTTGCTCAAGTTTGGGGTTAAGTGCTGTATCGTCGGACCAATTTTATGGAATTTTTTCCGGGTGAATTGGAGAATTTATTTTGGTTTGTGAAAGTGAAGCGAGGAACGTTGTTTGTTGTTGGTTGTTGTAAGCGGGCACTGTATGTGGATGCGGAAGGGACTATTTGGCGGAGAAGTACACTTGTTGTGACTCTAGTGGCGGGGAAAGGCAGTGTGGAAATTGCGCATATACGTCAAAGTTCCTGCTCGCTCGACTTGGAAATGGAGAAAGTTGCTCTGTGCTCCGACGAAACGAACTGTGACGTATATGAGAACGAAAAGGTGTAAAGATACATGGCCACACCTAACCTTACCTAGTTCACGTTCCCATGGTCAGTAATTTAAGATCATCTACGAAAAATGCATGAAAGGAATTATTAATATTAAATATGAACAGGGCTCGAAATGGACCGGAGCAAACCGGAACGCTGTGCTGTTCCGGTTTGCGAATATTTGAACACTTCCGTTCCGTCTCGTCACTTTGGTAATCATAAACAAAAATAAAAAAAAAGCATGTTGACAAAGATAAAGCATTCCGTTTCGTGAAAATTTCCATTTCGAGCCCTGAACATGAACATATGAAAATACATGACCGCACCTAACCTCCACGTTCCCATGGTCACTAATTTACGATAATGTTCGAATTGGAAAACTTTACACGCATCTGTTTTCAATGTAAGTGACTTCCAACTCAACCTAACCTAATTTAGTACTTTTTTTTTCATTTTCATGTGGTCCTGCGATACAGCATAAATGCCCAAGTTTGGAGTAGATAAAGTAAACCTTATCCTGTTTCAAATTAAAAAGCAAACATTTCTAGTTTATTTTAAGCCTATATTTTTATTGTAAATAAAACTACATATTAAGGATGTGACGAGAATAAAGGAATTTAATTTAGCGTGGTTCGTTTAAAGTCTGGTTTAAGCTTAAAAAAAATGAACGCGAGAGAAGTTGCATCGCATTTTTTAGCAAATAATTCAGAATGGAGTAGGCTCATCCCAGCACCTCTTGAATCTTCAAAACCTTGACCTCTGAGCATCAGTGTTGCAAACTGACTGCACTATTATTGTTAGTAGTAAAATAATACAACTTTAAGTAACATTAAATAAAGGTAGTTTGCAAACACTGATGTTCAGAGGCCTTCAAACGATGCTGGGGACGTGCCTCTGCCTACTCCATTCTGAATTCGAAGCTGAAAAACGCGTTGCTAACTTGACACGCGTAAATATATATACACACATTCGATGTTACTAACCTCATGGAGGGGAACTTCCCCGGGAGTATTTTATTTTTAAAAAAATGAACTCAAATTAGACGTAAATATACCACGAGAACCTAAATTCCCTTTATTCTAGCCACATTCGCAGTGTGTAATTTTATTAACATGGTAATACAAATGTACGGCCTATGCTGTAAAATATAATACAAAAATATTGCTTTTAGAAACTAGTGAAATTTTCCTTTTTAGTTAGAAAATAATAAAACAGAAAGAAATAAGCTAGTATGGTCCATCTGTTGCGTATCTCCAGTGCTCGAAAAGGACCGGAACGGTACGGTGTTCCGCTTCGTGAATGTCTGAAACCTTCTTGTTCCGTCTCGTCACTGTAATAAAAGAAGCCAAGATCATGTTAACGCTGGCAAAGCATTGAATTACGTGGAAATTTCCCTTTCGAACATTGAACATTTGTCACTCTTGTACATTTGCATTCATTTTGTTTTTTGTATGGACAGAAAAGATATTTAAAGAAAAAAAAATGGTAATCCTGTTGCGTTCTTGCCAGAGAAATACATAGAAGAATTTAACAACTTGTATACATAGCCTACCTTCAACTTTTTTGTTTACTTGTGTAAGATTTCGCATCCCTTCATGTTCAAGAGTGCTAATTTACAGGGCCGCTGAAGTACTCCTTCTTGTTTCGAACATTCTTCAACCAATGCATGTAGTTTTTGCTTCAGTTCCTCATGGCTTGCTAAAAATTCATATATATAGCGCACACACTGAAGGTTTGGCTTAATGCCATACCATTCCCATATCTTACGCTTTGGATTCGAACCACAAGCATATGCGAAGGCATCTACGTAAGTATCTATTGACTTCACATACGATTCTGCAATCTTTTTTTGACCATTCTTGCTGTAACAAGATGTGCAAATCTTCTTACCAATGAGCGAACACATAATGCCAAAATATGCGTAAACGTCTTGAGATTGCAAGCATTGCATAGCCGCACGACGATCGTAATAATGTGGCTGCATGTTCTTAGGCAATCCTTTTACCCAATTCTTGATCTTAATCTCCACTAGCTCATAACCCATATTCTGAATCGGTATTTTGAGGCTTTCCATTATATCAGGAATAAAAATGTTTAGGAAATTAATGTAAACGACAAACGAAAATGCATGATAAAATTCAGACAGTTGTTCTCTACTCTCATCGTAGGAGTCAGCTATTTCCTCACAATTTTGCACAGCCAAATATTCTTCAACGTCATAAAATGGGGAATCATTGAGATTGCCAGCCGACATAAATTCTATCAATTTCTTAATCGTTGGCATTGTGCCTTCTTCACAAGTGAAGATGGGAAATGGTGTAGTGGGTAACGGTTGAAATTTAACATTACTGCTCTTCTTGCGAGCTCCCTCCTCCTTCAATACTTTGCTCGTTCCACCTATGTTGGTACTTTTGTGTAGCTGAGACATTTTAAGTCACGGTCACCAATCACTGATAAAGAAAACGTTCACTAAACGTTCACTTCAATTTAATAATCAAATTAAGAATACAAATCACTTACTAAACCACACCAACGCCACTGTAAATCTGTAAACCAAAATTCCCAACAGTGTTGCCGTTCTAACGAATCAATCAATTACTCAGCAGTGTTGCCAACTATTTTCCTACCAGAACCCTACCGGCTAAGAAAATTGTTCCTAAAATGGATGAAATGTCCCCATTTATATCTATATCTATGGCCGAGATACAGGGACTGACACCCCAAAAGTCTTCTGCCACTAATTGGGAGTAGACCCCTTAATTCCTCTTGCTAAGGCTTAAGGAAACCCACCGGGGTAGACGCTTAATGTCCAATCGATACATGGGGCCTGGGCCTGTTAGTACCCAAGCAACGTCTTGGCGAACGAACATAGATGGGCTGCTCACCAACTTGCATTAGCAGACAGCGTGGTGAGCCAATGTCAGCACCCCTCCATTTTTTACACATGATGGTACAAGCAAGTGAACAGCCTCGGAGGACATCATTGTCCAAAGAACGAAATGCAGCTGGCAGCGGTCAGTTCTGCAGGAAGTTAGAGGATCAAAATGTCCGGCTTTGGACTGTAGACTGCCAGGGCACTGACACGACAATTCGAACGGACCCTTAAGTGGCGACTCTCAATTGTTAGTCATTTGCAGGAGAGGACAAATTACAAGAATTGCAGACGTATACCCACCTAAAATTTTAACATTGCATCCCTATACACCATATATATATGGAGCTCCTGCGTAGCCTAGTCGGTAGCGCGCTCGACTTCAGTGCGAGCGGTCCTGGGTTCGATTCCCGGTGGGGGTTCAAAAATTTCGGTGTTGATTCAGCCTCGTGAGGAAAATTGGGTAGCTGCTGTGAATAAAGACAGTGGCGATCACAGTGAGAGATTCGGCTGTCCTCTCCCAACACGTCTGGACAGCGTTGGAGCAGTAGACCAACTCCTCCCTCCAGGGAGAGGCCTCATCCAGTAGTGGACCGAATATGGCTGTGATTTATTAATGGACGGGAAACCGAGACAGGACCGGCAAACCAAGACTGTTGCCCCAAAAGGCTTCTGCCACTAACTGGGAGGAGACCCCTTAATTCCTTTTGCTAAGGCTTAAGGGAACCGACCGGAGTAGACGCCTAACATCCAATCCGTACGTTCACGTCGTGGGGCCTTTTAGTACCCAAGCAACTGCTTGGCGAACGAACATGGATGGGCTGCTCACCAACCCGCATTAGCAGACAGCGTGTTGAGTCAAATGTCTGCACATGATGATACAAGTCAGGATACAACCTCGGAGGTCCTCATTGCCCGGAGAACGGAATGCAGTTGGCAAAGGTGGCGATCAGTCTTGCACGAAGTTAGAGGGTCAAAATGCCCGGGTTTAGACTGTAGACTGCCTGGACACCGACACGGCAACTCGAACGGACCTATACGTGGCGACTCTCAACTGTCAGTCACTTGCAGGAGAGGACAAATTAGAAGAATTGCAGAATGAACTTAAGAGGATTAAGTGGAACATCATAGGGCTATCAGACGTGTGTAGGAAGAATGAAGACAAGTTGGAACTACCGTCAGGGCACATGTTCTACTTCAAGGGAACAGAAAATGGAAAACCGACAGGCGTTAGCTTTATAATTAATAAAGACCTGAAGACACGGATCACAGAAATTGAAGGAATTTCAGATAGAATCGCACTGGTAGTAAAAAAGATAAACAAGAGATACAGTATGGAAATTATACAAGTGTATGCTTCAACAACCTCACACCCGGAGGAGGAAGTCGAAAACCTATACGAGAAGATACAGAAGATTTTGGATAGTAGCAAATCGCATTACAAAATTGTATTGGGAGACTTCAATGCGAAAGTAGGAACGAAGCAGAGCAGTGACACGAAAGTGGGAAACTTTGGATTTGGCAAAAGAAACAAGAGAGGAGAGAAGTTAGTGGAATTCTCAGAAGCCAACAGACTGTTCATTTTCAATACATTTTTTCAAGAAACCACCCCAGAAGAAGTGGACATGGAAAGGCCCAAATGGGACTAAAACGAAATAGACTACGTTCTATCGAATGACAGGGAAATTCTGCAAGACGTGTCTGTTCTGAACAGTTTCAAAGTCTCGAGTGATTATAGGAGGTGAGATGTAAGCTGAAACTAAATACTAGACTAGAGAGAAAGAGGCTTATAAGAGTAAAATTGCCAGTTTTAGATTTGGAGAATCTAGGAAAACACAGACATACATTCGAGATAGAAGTAAATAACAGATTAAGCGCCTTGGAAGAGTTAGAGGATGAAAGTAATAGTAATATCCACCTTTAAAGACCGATTTTAACAATGGCAAGATAGGAGATTGGACCATTGCTCTGATTAGTGGGCCAGCTTTAGCATCCGATTGAAGCTATTACTCCCCTCTAGCGGCCATATTTTTAAATTATCTAATTATTATTGCCATCTATCGCTTTTATTATTAACTACTAGCATCCCCCCGCACTCTCAGCGCCATCTACCGACATTATTATCAACTACATAACTATTATCCTCCCATTTATTGACAGTTCTATTAACTACGTCGATATTCCTATTAACTTCTTGAATAGTTTTGTAGCTAAGCGCTTTTTTTTTTGCGTAAGCGCGAACAGATGTGTGTGTTGCAACAGCTGCTGCTTCGTACCCAAGTGAATACAGCATTCATACATATTCAACATGAACATACCTCGCTATTTTCTCCATTCCCACCCGCATTTGAAAGTGCAAAAGTCTAGCTTATTATTGTAGCTAAAAATTTGTTAGAGCGGCAATGAACATTTTCTTTTTAGTTAAAATTCTACAAAAGAACTAAAATGAAAAACTTTCGTTGTCAGCTGAAACTTTCGTTTCAATTTCTCTCGGTTTTATATTTTCGTATATTTGCTCTTTCTATAAATGAACGAAGGCAACAACAGCTCTTTGAAATAACTGGTAAAAATGGAAGCAGCTTATTGTGTAACTGCATGCAGAATTGTCATGCGAAGGGCGAATTATTATGTTTCAAATCTATTGAAATCGGAAAAAGAACCTTGCTTGCTATTATTCCTACGCGTGGAACAGATTGCGTGAGTTTAAACTGAAGCGAATACATGGTCATAGGTTGTTTGAATATCATTTACGCTTCACGGGCAATTTATTCAGTATCGAATAGCAGAGCTGTATTTCCGGCTAAAATTATTGGGTTTCATTGGATTAAGAAGAAGAAGAAAGTTTTTCCTATTGTTGATATATATTCAGCGAGTGGTGGACAAAAGTATGGTAATTTATCATTAGGAATACTTGAAGGTAGTAGAGTACCAAATGCTCCATCTGAAGACGAAATTGTACTTCATGAGTTTGATGTTGTAGAAGGCAATGTGCTTGTAGTTCGATCAGATAATTTTTCACCTGGCGAGTATCCAATAGGTGTTGATTTGATCTTTATCGCTCAATTGATTTCTCGATCTTTAATTTAGTTCTCAATAGAATTAATTCTCAATAGAATGAATAGTAGATTAGCCATTGTTGAAGAACTACACAAGCCTGCAAGACGGAATCATAGACGAATACCTGTTGTAACCAAGGGAATACATGATTTATGACAGGCAGATCTGGTTGAAATGAACTCTGGAAACTTGAAAAGTTTAGCTAAATTAAATATAAAAAATTCTTATCTTCTAACTATTATTGACACTTTTAGTAAGTATGCATGGGCTGTACCAGTTAAAATTAAAACAGGGAAAGAAGTTATACAAGCGTTTAATTCAATGCTCGAAGCGACTCAACAAGCACCAAAGTATTTGCAAACATATCGCGGTAGTGAGTTTTATAATAAAGAGTGTATTAAAATAATGAAGCAAAAAGGTATTACTCATTACTCTTCGTATAGTGATAAAAAAGCTAGTATTGTTGAACGCTTTAATAAAATATTACGTAATTTGATGTGGAAGCACTTCACACTGCAAGGTAATTATAAATGGTACAATACATTACAAGCACTAATGAAGAAGTATAACGAAAAAACATGGCACGGTAAAAATGAAACCTATTGTTATATGCTCATGTTTTCATAATTTTTAATTTCCAATTTCTCATTATTTTTGACCAACAGTGTATTTCATTTGTATATTATAATATTTCCATTTGTATTAAAGTTTTGTCACGACGATTATGAATCATGATATTAGGTTTATTGTATCCAAGCTCCAAAGTATTCATTTACGACATAGCAACGTATAAGACGTGACAGTGATATCATTTCCGTTCTCAAATTATATTTCTAAATTATGAACTACCGTGTGATACCACGATCTAACCTTGACTCATAAGAACTTTGTAATACAATATAAAATCCCACGCGATTCCAGACATCATGGACACCAAATAACGTCATCCACAGGAAATGCTTTAGTCTCAACCTTGACTCAACGCCGTCCAAGAAAATGAGTTAATTCAACCTTGAAGTAGAGTAAAATTATCCCACGAGAACTAAAATTGATCCTTTCTTTCTTTCTTTCTTTCTTTCGAAAGCAAACATATAAAATAGTGTAAAAACAACGATCGAGACACGTCAGAGCAGAGACGCTTAGAAGAACTCGTAGAGTTCAGACATCATAAGAGAAGCATACATCTATTATTGAAATTCATTCTTTCTATCTTCGATTTGGACTTAAAGTATATCAAACTGGTTTAAACACGATTAAGCCAAAATTACCGAATAGTGACAGTTTATTTTAAAAGTGCATCTTCACATCTTCAATCAACTTTAAATCAACTTTGAAAATCACAGGTACCGTTGCTGTCTCTAGAAATTGTGTAAAATGGTATTGTTTTTGTTTCGATTTAAATTGGTATTTGGAGCTTAGTTTAACTATTTTCAATTTTGTTTATCTTGTTTTATCTTAACTTAAATTCTATGTATTTATCATTTTAATTTCAACGCGTGTCATGATTCATAACGCCGTGCCCATGTTTGCAATGATTTCTTTGTTACAGTTTTAATGTTTAATTATGTAAATTCAATAGTAACAAGTCCTACAATAAATGTAATTTTAATTGTTATTTAGAATTTCTTGATAACAACCATGTCCATTTAAGAAGGTGTCAACCGCCTTGCATTTAGGTACTATACCGGATCATGAACTCTTCCCGTGAAGAGCGATGTCTTAGACTAAAGTAACCTCTCGCATACGTCCTCTTATTAGACATATGAAGCCCCAAAGCGAGTGCGTTATCACTATTGACACAGTGAAGAAAGAAAACGAACAAAAATTAATATCAGCAGTTTATAGCAAGAGGTATATAGCCTCATCAAAGGCGAAATATAGCGTAGGAGATTATGTTCAAATTAGCAAGTTTAAAAATAAGTTTGAAAGGGGTTTCACTCACAATTGGAGCACAGAAATATTTCAAATAGCTACTGTTTTTAAAACTGATCCGCCTACATATCACTTAAAACAGGAGCGATATGAAATTATTAAGGGTCGTTTTTATGAGCAAGAACTAATGAAGACCAAACACCCTCATGTATACCTAATTGAAAAGATTAAATGTAGAACTAAAAATAAAGCAATAGTTAAGTGGTTGGGTTTATCTTCAGACCATAATTCTTGGATCGACCTCAAAGCTATAATATAGTTAATCAATCATAAAATGTGGAGTGTTAAGCAACGACCTTCGCTAGCTAATGATTATGGTAAGTTGAATTGTGAACTTCTTGCTAATAACATTCGTTGCTTAATAATAGGCGCATCAGGTTGCGGGAAAACTGCACTAGTTATTGATAAATTCATTCTAGCTCCAAATTGGCGTTATTGGAATGGTAGACACTTATACGTATTCTCTAAAAGCTTAGAGCAACCCAAGTATCAACAACTGAAAAAGTTTATAATGATATACAAGAAAAGTTCCACTATCAGTTGGCTACATTCAAACCTTCCGTTATAAAGTTAGCTGATTACAAGCAACGGTCTGTTATTATATTTGATGACTACATATTAGAGGATCAGAATGAGGTACGGAATTACTTCACACAGGGTAGACATAAAGGAATGGATTGTTTTTACTTAGCACAAACGTATATTAAAGTTCCGAAACAACTTATTAGAGATAATGCAAATTTCTTATGTATATTTCGTCAAGATAACACGAATTTAAGGCATATTTATAATGAGTTTGTTATTGGTGATATGCCATTTAATAAATTTAAAGATATTTGTTCTATTGCATGGAAGGAACCTTATGGTTTTATAACTATCGATATGACGAGAAAGTCGAATAATGAAAAGTATCGAAACAAAATCGATCACTTCTTTATAATCGAATGATCGTTTTATGTCATTTATGTTTAGCGTTCTCAGTGATTAATTGATGTATGTACGTTACTTTTTTCAAAACGGGAATAATATAGTCTTTTTATATAATGTCAAAACGAAAATCGAATAATATCGAATTACAAATTATTTTGGCAAAACGTTTTAAAGAATGGAAAGAGAGTCACCGTAGCTATTATGAAAAGCAAAAACATCAAGAGAAACCATTGATTGAGGCGACTGAAAGCTTGGGGAAAGAAATTAGAGGAGTAACCGATGATAACATAAATCTAATTATAGAATATATACCTGTAGCACAACAGAATATTAATAATTATCCACGAACACCACCAGAAACCTCATTTGAGAAACGGTTATTTGCTTCGCCTAAAGCATTGCCAGAGACTAAAGAAACGAAAGAAGATGATGAAGAAGAGAAAGAAATTCAGTTAGGTCCATTAGCGAATCGATATTTAAGTACTAATAGATTAGATAAAGATGAAGTGTTTGGATTATACTCTATTGATATAGAAGGAGTAGTGCAGTGGAAAATTGGAAGTTATAATGTTTTCTTTGATAATGATGATTTAATTATTTATAGTGAAAATATAATTGCACAAGATCCATCAGCCCAGATCTATGAAAAATTTAAAGAAACAGAAGGTTTATGGGAGTTATAACTCGTAAGCAACCGGTAGGTTTCAGTGATGACTATGAAACTTGTAAGAAAATTTTAAAGATGACAAATGCCTTATATCAGAATCATGATCCATCACAGAATAGAGTAAAATCAAGCTCCAGCGCTAAGTACAAAACATTAATTAAACCTATTTGGCTTGAACTGAAAACTAAAGGTGAGGGTTTAAAAGAAAGGAAGGAAGGAAAGGGTAATAAGCTCTACACAAATATACAACATCCATTTATTTGGATGGATGATGTTAGAAAGTTATTAGATAGATTATTAGTTATAGCAAGTGAAGAATCAGCTGGAAATAAGAATTTTTATAATGAGAATTATAATTATAATTTATAATAGATATATAATAGAATTTTATAATTTCATCTCGATTATCCCATTTTATTGTTTCGAATCCAAAAGGTTTAGGTTACCTTATAAGAATCATTCATATGCTTCCGCCAAAAGTTTGGCATACTATTGAAGGTAAAGGCTTAGTGAACGATATTATTAATAAATTACCCTTTGAACTTCATCTTCCAGGCTATGAGTTCTGTGATCCTGGTACACGTTTAGATGAAAGATTAGCGAAAGGTGATTGGGGCATAAATAGATTAGATCAAGCATGCCGAGAACATGATATTGCCTATAAGAACTTTAAAGATCTATCAGATAGACATAGAGCTGATCAAGACTTAGAGTTTAAAGCTTTTGATAGAGTTGTTAGCAAAGATGCTGCTTGAAGTGAAAAATTGGCTTCATTGGGAGTAGCAATGGCAATGAAGACAAAGCGGAAAATGTGATGTGGTTTATAAATTGCCCCATTTTCTTAAACTTAGTCCAAAAACGTAATGTAGGAGCCTGATCCGTAATTATCGAATAAATTCAATTCAAAATTCGTGAATATAATATAGTCATTTTTATATATAATGAAAGCAAAAGGTGTAAAATTTCAAATTCCGGCACAAGAATTGAAGTCATTAAATTTTAGCAATAAACAAGAATGCTTAAAAAAGGTACATAATATGGCTGTAACATTAAGTTTAGCGCAGTTAAGGAAATTACTTAATCAACCGAAAACAGGTGGTTTCATATTTACAATTCCTGCGATATTTGCCGCATTGGAAGCTGTTGGTAGTCTTGCAGGTGGTTCAGCAGCTATAGCTAAGGCGGTAATCGACGCAAAGGAAAATAAGCAATAGTTAGAAGAACAAAAGCGTCATGATGAAGCTATGGAATCATCAATTCTAGCTAAAGGTAAAGGACTTAAACAAAGAAAGAAAAGCCCTCGATTTACTTAAATAGAGTAAAAAAAGCGCTCACCAATTATGATATCGAACGTATAGCTAAATAATTGAATATTAAACACTTTAGAGGTGTATGCATGTCGGATAATCTTCCTTCTACTCACCGTTAAAACACGAATGTGCTGTTGTTAACTTAGATCAACCAATTAATACTGAAACTCACTGGATTTGTTATTGGTATGAAAATAATAAAGCTTGTATATTCGATTGATTTGGTGGCGTACCTCCCAAGTCTTTGACTGATTATTTAAATTTTAATAACACTATAATTGAATATAATAGTGATCGAATACAACATTTTGACGATGTGATTTGTGGTCATTTATGTATTAAACTATTAAAGTTCTTATCTGATGGAAACAATTTTCGTCAAGTTATTGAAAGATTGAAACTTGATTACTTAATGAATGATGCATAAAAATGGAATATTACATAGTCTTTTATTAAAAATGATTGTGTTGCACTTATCGGGAACTACACCAAAGCTTCGACTGAATCTTCATAATGAAATTGATAATCGAAATTACAATTTGAAAATTGCACTTATTGGATTCTATAGTATGTACCTAATACCAAATGTAACAAAAAATAGCAATACCTACTTCTATAAAGGAGAGAGACATAATATACCACCGGGTAAATATAATACATCAACATTAGAGACAACATTACCCAAAAAAGTGCTTCTAAATGAAAATCATGTAACTCATCGAATGAAAGTTACACCATTTGCAGAAAATTTTAGTCTGGGAACTGTTGGTAAGTTATTAGGTTTCAAGAATAATAGCGATCTTAAGCCAGAAGATACTCATATAGGTCAATTTCTTCCAAAGTTCTTAAGTATTGAAACATTTAATATACACTGTAATTTAGCAAGAAGTATGATTATAGCAGATGGTGAATATAAGCACAAGGAAACTAATATTATAGCAACATTTAAACCATTAACAGAATGTTTAGAACCAATTGCTTATGAGCCTCAATATCCATTACTTTTTCCTATACAAGAGAGTCATATACGTTCAATTGAAATAAGCGATAGTAATGAATTGCATGAACCAATTAGTTTCGGTGGCGCGATAACAAGTGCAATTCTCATGATTAAAAATGATTTTTTATAGCAAGAATGGAAAACAAAGCTGAATATAATATAGTTGTTTTTTTAAAAGATGGAATTTATTGAAAGCTATGATTATCAATCTTTCCCACTGAATCGTCGTACATTTAATAACTTGAATGAAGCAAATAAAGACTTAGAATTTGATATTACTTCCGGCGATGGGTTTGTGCACCCACACTACGGCGATTTATACATCAAATATGAAGGCATTGGAAGAGATGCTGGATAAACTTTTACTCCAGGGTCAAATATTAAATTAATAGATAATTTTGTTCCATATTTGCTTTCACAGGTAGAGATACGCAAACATGGTACTGTTATTGATAGAATAGATTATCCAGGAATCACTTTAACTGCTACTGCCACATATCGATTATCAAAGCCTGAACTTGAATATTTTATGTCGGGTCGATTAATAACTGATGCGAAACTTCCACGGAAAGAGAATGCAGTGTTGTTTCCACTACGATTATTGTTTGGTTTCTTTAGTGATTATAAGGAAATTATGTGGAAGAGCGGGCTTCGAATAACATTTAAAAGAAGTGCAAATAATGATGTTTTATTTTATCGCTGGAAAACAAAGAAAGCAGATTTTATTTTAGATGATGCTACGTTAGCTCATCCTGCTAAATTAGTGATTACTTCAATGGAGCTGAGAATGCCAATTGTCGAATACGAGAAAAATTATGCGATGAAATTAAAAGCTTATATACTTCGACAACCTCAAATACCAATTGAATTTCTAACTTTCCAAAGTGTTCAACGGCATGTTTCAGGTTCTTATTTCGAATTTGATGTAACAACACAGTTCGATAATTCACTGCAGTTCGATATGCCTGATTTTGCAATAGTTCTTTTTCAAACTAATCGTGATGATAATACTCAGGAGAAAGATGATAGTAAGTTTGATGCATGTAAGATTAAGAATATTTATTTAAAATTGCTCGTAACGAAATCTTCCCTCGTCAGAACTTAAACCTGAATATTACAAAAGAATATTATCTTAAAATGTACGATAGTTTCACCGCTTTTAAACGTTTAGCACAGAATAATACCTATATGTTTTATTCCTCAAAAGAATTTATAGAAAATCGTCCAATGTATGTTATTAATACAAATAAACGCAAGCAAGTTGTTATTAACGAAAGAACCAATATTAACATTATAATGGATTTTGAAGAAACAGTTCCTGAAAATATCTATTGCACTGTGATACTTATAGCTCAAACCTCATACATTTGTGATGTGAAGAATGAAAGAGTAATAGAACAATTTAATAGATTTTTTTAATGTTATTTATTAAACGTATTTTCGAAAGAACATGAAAGCTAGCGAATGGTGCTGCATTAACAGTATAATCCCACATTCTTCTTATACACTTAAAAATTAAAGCATTTTTTAAACTCACTTCTTTTTGCTACTTTTTCACTTTTGCGGATTTTCAGATTATGAGTTTTTGTTTACAGAAATTTAAAATTGAAAATAGCTAGTTTATTGCGTGTGCATAATAACTCTAATATAAGAAAAGAAATGCAAGGTTCTTTTTCCGATTTCAATAGATTTGAAACATAATAATTCGCCTTTCGCATGACAATTCTGCATGCAGTTACACAATAAGCAGCTTCCCATTTTTTTACTAGTCATTTGAAAGAGCTGTTGTTGCCTTCGTTTCATTTTTTTCTAACAAGAGAAAAGTACAGGAGAATATTTAAAACAAGACAAAATTGAAGCAAATCAACAGCAAAGTTTTATTTAAGTCTTTTTGGTTCTTTATAGAATATTAGCTAAAAAGAAAATGTTCATAGCCGCGCTAACAAATTTTTAGCTACAATAATAAGCTAGACTTTTGCACTTTCAAATGCGGGTGGGAATGGAGAAAGTGGCGAGGTATGTTCATGCTGAATATGTATGAATCCTGTATTCACTTTGGTACGAAGCAGCAGCTGTTGCAACACACACTTCTGTTCGCGTTTACGTAAAAAAAAGCGCTTAGCTATAAAACTATTCAAGAAGTTAATAGGAATATCGACGTAGTTAATAGAACTGTGAATAGATGGAAGGATAATAGTTATGTAGTTGATAATAGTGCACTTTGAAAATTTTTAGATCTTCTTATATGCTATAAAATACAGTAAAGCAGGTATGAGAATTTGTTATTAAGTTAACAATGATCATGAATTCATCTCTTGTTTGTCTAATTTATGTTTGCTACAGTGAAAATGTATATTTAAGAACATTTCTGCATAAAAGAAAAAATAAAAGCAGTTATTTTATCATTCAAATTCTTGACGGGGTAATACGAAAAAGCTCTAACGTTATATATTGAGCAATTTTTAAAGTAGGGTAGAGCGTGTGGCTTTAGATCCGGATTTGAATGGGTTAGTAGAATGTTTCTTGTATATAATGAGTATTCATGACTTTTGATCAGGATAACCTAATTGTAATGTTTGTTTCAATTGAGTGTTTAGTAAAATCAAAGACATCAGAACTGTACATGAAAACCAATGCAGGAAGTTTGGTGTCGAGTCCTTTTGTTCCTACAAAGTAAGAGCGAGAGCGCTTAACTTGGTAGGTGCAGTTTGGTCTTGTGATGAAGACGTGGAACACTTAATAGAAAGCCTCCCCCTCCTTGTTTTAACCCTGGCACAAAGGCACTGTACTGTACTAGAAGTGTTTGCAAGTGGGCTCTGGAAGTTGTCTTTACATGAAAACTAATGCAGAAAGTTTAGTGCCGAGTCCTTTTGTTCCTACAAAGATAAGTAAGAGCGAGAGCGCTTAACTTCGTAGGTGCAATTTGGTCTTGTGATGAAGACGTGGAACACTTAATAGAAACTTACCCCTCCGGGTTTTAACCCTGCCACAAAGATTCTGTGCTGTTTCCAAGTGGGCTCTGAAAGTTGTTAATATTACTGCGGTACCTTGCGAATACATTTGAGAAAATAATTTGCGATGGAAAGATACATGATTTTTGTTTAAACTTTCTTTATTAATATCTTATTCATTTTCTTTTAAATAAACAAGCTGACTGAATATTTTATCTTTACACACCTGTTTGTAAACTTAAGAAATAAAGCAATCTTCTCATTTTCCGAAATTAATTACTATAAATGACAGCATTGAAGGTTCATTGATAGAAAGATTTACTACTAATAACGAGCAAGTAAGGAGAATTTTGTGTTCTTTCCTCACATCTGGCCCGCTACTATGCTTCCTTTAGGTAAAGTTAGGTTAGTTTACTTTATATAAGTCATTAATAAATAAGCCTACTTTAACTAACCTAATATTCTCTAGCAAAATACTTGCATTACAGAAAAGATTAGAACTTTGACATGAGTCTCATGGGATAATATTCCGAAAGCGATATCAGCACAGGGAGCAAGTAAACATAGTGACTGGGTTAGGGCTGAATTTCATGAAAGCTTAAGTTGGTTGCATTTTCAGTGGATAGCCAATTGAAATATGTGTTACTCTTACACGGTATTAGAACATGCAACAAAACACATGTTTTCAATTGACTACTCATCTAAATTGCAAGCAAGTTAAGCTTTCATGAAAATCAACCCGAAACATGCTATTGCTGCTTAGAACGAATGTTGTTTATAGTGAGAATACCATGTGAGATGTTTCTTTCTTTTTTCTATTGCTACAAACGAAAAATCTAACCCGTCTTCGTCTCCTTAATATTGAATTTTCTGAAACATTAAAAGATTTCCAAAGTCCAAAAAAGAAACAAAACAGAGCATTTATGAACGAAGCGTCCTAACTGTAGGGTATTCTCAAGTCCAAAGTCAATTCCATTATAAAATTTCTAGCAAATTTATCACACGTCGAGTATTAACTTTGTTGCAAGCTTGTGGCAACTTTACAGAATTGTAATGTAAGAGTTTGTGCAAACTTGGAGACAAATTTAAGAATTGCTATAAGTTTAATATTAACATAATCTGAAAGGCTTTCTAAGAAGTTTCCAGACGGGAACTAGGAACTTTATTATTATAGACCTCTACTAAGTATACATATTTGCAATGTAACAGTTGCTGCAAACTTATAGAATCGACATTTTAAAATTGCACTAAGTTCACTTTTCTATGGAGAGTCTACCTAAGAAGGAGAACAACGGTATTAAGCTGTAGAGTGCTTCGTGATACGAGTATTAGTATTTCAACATACTTGCAGCGTAGTCAATACATTCCTTTTTTTAAGTGGTATTCCTTTCGATAGTTGGAGTTACTGGTCTCCCACCAGGTGCCTCCCCAGGTGTCGGATAGGGGGAATGCCGACCAGATATGGTAGGTACCGGAAATATTCCGAGGCGGACCAAAACCAGTACTGCTGCCTTGCAGTAAGTAGAGGGATCTACAAAGGCTACGGGAAGATAACCCCGAAAAAAAATATCATGGTGAGGGGAAGCTGCATCACCATTTCCACTGTGAGGTTGAAGATGAATGACATCGGCAAGGTTCAGAGATGGACAGAGGACATCTTCAATGTCTACCTTTACTGCGAGGTCGTAGAGCTGACAACTCTACACCGATAAAACATGTCAAGAAATAGTAACAGATGGTTCATGGATTCTCCTGGGGTAAAATATTCCGGAGGTAAGCTAGTCCCTCTTTCGCATCTACGGGCTGGGACTACTTCAGGGGGCTCAAAGAACAGGATTAAGAAATACCTTAGAATAGGAACGTGGAACGTACGAACATTATACCAATCGGGCACTCTTCAGGTGGCAGTACGCGAGGCCGAGAACACGAGCTAGACATATTAGCGATACGAGAAGTTCGGTGGGAGGGTCAAGATAGCATCGCACAGGCAAGTACTCTTTCTACTACGGGGGAACACAGTCTCACGATTTCGGAACAGGATTCCTTATTAAGAACAGTATCCTTCAGGCGGTTCAGAATATAGAGTTCGTAAACGAAGACTATCGTACGTTACGATACGTACTCGATGGGGCAACACGGTTTTATTAAACATCTATGCTCCGACCGATGTGGCTACTGATAACGACAAAGATATATTCTACGATGAGCTAGAAAGTCTGTTTGACCGATTACCGAAGTATAATTCGAAAATTGTGTTGGGTGATTTCAATACAAAGGTAGGGAGGGAAGAAAAATATAGACCTATGATAGGCATATACAGCCTTCACGAAAAGACCAACAACAATGGAGAAAGACTGATAACTTTCGCGATTTCCAAAAACCTACTGGTAAGGAGCACGTATTTTGAACACAAAGACACACAAATACACATGGGTATCTCCGGACGGCAAAACTCTCAACCAAATCGTTCACGTGTTAGTAGACAGACGAGGACACACCAACATAATGGATGTTAGGTCGTACAGAGGAGCGGAAGGTGACACTGACCATCAATTAGTGATCACAAAAGTAAGGGAAAAGTTATGCAACGTGAACAGAGAAAACCAGGGGCCAAAACAACTTAAAATCGAAGTGAAACGATTAAATAATCCGAGCATAAAAGCAGATTACCAACTTGAACTCTCAAATAGGTTCGAAATCCTAGCCGATTCGTGTAATTATAATGTGATACTAATAATTAAATTGATGTCAGTAAGATATGACAGGCAATTCGTGAAACAATTAAGAGCGCAGCGAAGGAACGCGTAGGTGAGAAGAAACAACAGAAAAACAACCTTGGTTTGATGAAGAATGCCTTAAGCTTCATGAGGAACGAAAACAAGCAAGGTAACGATGGCTAAGTAATAAAAGCGAATTAAAGATCAACCACTACAGTAACGCGAAACGCCACACTCGGGTTCAGAAAGGGAAAGCGGGAATATCTGACGCAGAAGATTTAGGAGATAGAGGAAAACGGGAAGGCAAATAGCATACGATATCTATACAAAGGGGTAAACTCGTTAAGGAAAGGTTACCAGCCGAGATTAGGAATTATTAGAAATGAACGTGGAGATCTTCAGGCTGATCCGACTAAAATTATCGATGTGTGGAAAAGTTATTTCGACAAACTTCTTAATGTACACAACGGGAAGAAACAGAGGAATTTGAAATCCATACCGCAGAACCGTGGATTCGTGAACCTAGCGAGATCGAGATCGAAATGTCGGTAAAGAAATTGAAAAATTTCAAATCACCAGGAATAGACAATATTCGAGGCGAATTAATCAAACAGGAGGAACTGCACTAATCATAGAACTGCATAAATAGATAAGCGCTATATGGAGCAAGGAGGAGCTCCCAAAGGAATGGAAATCATCAATAATAGTTCCGATTAAAAAAAAGGCGATAAATCGGACTGTAATAATTACGGCGTAATCTCGTTACTTCCAACATGTTACAAAGTATTAAGTAATATTTAGTTAACACGCCTAAGTGTATACGTAGATGAAATGTGGATTTAGAAGAAATAGATCCACGTTGGACCAGATTCTTGCCTTGAGACAAATTTTGGAGAACAAATGGGAATACAGTGGGACGGTTCATCACCTATTCATTGATTTTAAGAAAGCATATGATTGTATCAAAAGGGAAAAATTATACAGTATCCTGATACGATTTGGAATTCCGAAAAAATTGGTTCATCTAGTGAAGATGTGTCTCAGCGACCCCAGAAGCAGAGTACGGATAGGTAATAATATGTGAGATAGTTTCAAGATTTGCAACGGATTGAAACAAGGCGATGCCTTGTCCCCACTACTGTTTAACTTTGCGTTAGAATATGCGATTTTAAACATTAAAGGGGACAAAAAAGGACTATCATTGAATGATATGAATAAACTGTTTGTATACGCGGATGATGTAGATTTAATAGATTTACATTTTTTATTATATAGATGCACTGCAAAGCAACTCCGATGTCTTAGTAGAAGCGTGCGATGAGATAAGTCTACAGGTAAACATAGATAAAAACAAATTACATGATAACAAACCGATACACAGGGAATGAAGGAAATTAAAACATAAGAATTAGGGATGAGGTGATAGAGAAAGTAAACAAATGTAAATACTTGAGAGCATACGTAACAAGCAAAAATGAGGTCACAGAGGAAATAAACAGTCGATTAGTATCGGGGAACGCCTGTTTCTATTGAGTCTAAAAACTTCTAACATCTCGATTAATATAAAGGAAATTGAAATTAAAAATATACAGAACGGTTATTGTGCCGGTAATACTTTACGGTTGCGAAAATATGAGTACGACCCTAGCAGATGAACATAAATTACGTGTATTTGAAAATAAGGTTTTGAGAAAGATATACGGACCGAAACGCTACGAGATGACTGGAGAGTGGAGGAGACTATATAATGAAGAACTTCACGAACTGTACGATTGACCAGATGTTGTAAAAATAATGAAATCGCGACGAGTAACGTGGGAAGGCCATGTAGCTCGGATGGGGGGAAAACGAAGATTTATTATATCCTGGTTGGAAGAGCGGATGGAAAGAGGCTATTGGGAAGACCGAGACGTCGTTGGGAGAACAATATTAGAAGTAGGTGTTTGTGATGAAAACAGGCTTGATTTTGCCCAGGATAGAATTCAATGGCGAACGTTTGTTACTGCAGCGATGAAATTGCGAGTTCCATAAGCCATGGAGTTAGTTGGTTAGTTATTCCTTTCGATACATTTCCAAACGATCTTATTCCATTTGGCTTTTTTTGTTAGTGCAATTCCATTCAGTAGGCAGTGGTTTCAGGGAAAAGTGTAATAAAATCTACAAGAATATTGACACACGAGTTATTATACTAGATAAGATTAGCAAAAGCTACCCAGGAGCAGGACCCTCTCGTGTAATTTCGCAAAAAAGGGGGTCAGGCAGCTCAATTTCTCACGTTCCACTTTGAAGGTGCGAAAATGTGTACAATATTCCCGTACGTACCTTCATTTCGTGACCAATCCAGCCCCACTGTGAGTCCCCCTTTCGGCATTGAGCTGTAGAGTACTTGCTGATATTACCATTAGTATTTGAATATACTTGCAGTGTAATCAACCATCATTTATAGTTGATATTCTATTACATTTTCAATGATATTAAAATTTCTGTCTTATTCCAATTTCAATCTTATTCTTTTCGATAATATTCAATCGATGTAATGCCTTTCCTTGCATTTTCGAAACGACCTTATTCCTCCGAAATATTCTTTCATATTCATTTTCAAGATTATTTCATCGAATTTGAATACCATTCTCAAACAGATACATTACTCCTTAACTGTAAATAAGACTAACAAGTGACTAGCTTGCAGTACTTACGAGTAAAAAAGAGAAAAATATTTTTGATTAGTTCTATTGTCACACACAGTTATTCGAAATGAAGGTGCATAAAGTTATAAACAGTAAATAGACTGCCGAGGGACTGATTCCAACTTACAAATGAATGTGCTAAGATATTTTTATGATATTTCCATATATTTTCTGACTGATCTGCTCTTCATAGACTAAAACATAAAAAATATACTTTACAGCTGAAAAGGTCGAAATAGGAGTGATATTTTTTTGTATATACTCAGGCAGATCCAATGATGAAAGTCTCTCTCAGTTGCAATGGCATCGTGGCCGGATCCCACATCAGCCACTATAAACACAACAATGCAATTTTTCCCACATTATCTTCAATTACTGAGCATGGAAACGTGAAGCTTAGGTAACACAGATTCAATAATCAATGGTGATAAGGACTTTCTTCATATTTACTATCGTCATGGCTTTATGAAAGAGATAGTTTAAATGTGATGAAATAATAGGTCATTTTTTTCACACAAGTTGAGCTCAATTCATGATTAAAGCGACCAATCATTTTTATCCATTGCTGCCATCTTCTGAGTAGAAATTTAAAAACAAACCTTATGTGATTTTCTAGAAAGCTTATATTCGCCTTTTGTAAATTACATACATTTTTCTTTCCTATTAAACCTACCTTATTAAAAAATATTCCAATATCGAAATAAAGTGTTGCGTTTAGACTAGTAAGATGATAGGAATGTAAAAGTATGTTCTACCAAACTAAACTTTCTTATCCTCCTTTTACAAGCCTTGTGTGTAACAATCCGTCCATCTAATTTGTTCACTCTGGTGGTCGTAAAAGTTTCGAGCCGAGGCTCCTGACTTCAATCTTCAATTGGCAGGGTAGGACATGTGCAACAATGGAAAAACCGGGCAGTATGCGTCCTGGACGAAGTAAAATTCCAACAGAAGCTGTTGGGCACAAGTGAGACGATGGATATGTTTGCACGGCGTTCGCTTCATATTTTCAGGAGCGTGCAAAGCACCGGAAACAAAGCGGAATTAAGACACTCAAGAGCAAAATGCACGGCATGTGACACGGTGTGAATGAGATGAGAATGAAATGATGAGAGAAGCATTAGTGCAGTCTGGGGCGCTTGTAGTAGTGACCTCCGGTGTCGACCGTACTGATGGTGAAGATATGTGTGTTTGGGGTAGTTTGGAGTCGATCCCAGAAGGCAGCCTCGATGGTCTGTACCGTCATGGATCTGGACGGTCCTGGTACCCCTGTCATCTCCTGTGAGGGCCCTAAGCGCTCTGTTTTATGTTATTTATAGATGGTGTAAATGAGATTTCACAGCATGTAACCAGCTGGGGGCGTCATATGCCATGACGGATGGAATCATACGTGTATAGATGTGTGTTCGTGTTTCATACTGCACGTGGGGAGAGCGGAGGAGAGAAAGAATACAGAATAGCAATTCTTTAAGTGCTCTTTTGAGCCATGGCTGTAAGGTGGGGCAAAATGTCATGAGGTGGTCGAGGGTGACTCTAAGATAAGTGCATTCACGGTGGAAGGTTAGAGGACGATGAGCAAAGTAAAGTTGCAGATGGATGGTGTATAAACACAAAGAGATCTCCATAGAGTAAAGAATCTGCTTCTTACATGCTAGAGGAATAAATTATAAAAAGTGGACACAAATTAATTAATTGTAGCGTCACATTTTGTAGATTAGTTCTGCCATCATTCTTTTATACTTTAAAAAGTGATACGTACTAGTACGATAGTATATATTTCCATAAAGAAAAAATAAAGTCATAAAGGTAGCATACATTTAAGCTTAGGTAAGGCAGGTTCGATCTACTATAATTTCCTATTATAGGAAGATGTTTTCTGTAGAGTGAAGAATCTTCTTCTCTATTTAAACATACAAAATCTACCATTCGATTAAAGTTACCTCTACTATAATATTATTCAACTTTACTCCACACATCTCGAAGGGACATTTTCTGCAACGAGACACAGTTCAACAAGGAATTTCTATATTGATTTTCTATGATATATGATTCAAATTTCCATTACTCACACTAAGGTCACATACTTTCTACAATTAGAAGGTACGTAACACAATTCAACGGGACTTTCTTTCATCTCCAGCGAGTTTTTTTACAAGGAAACAGTTCAAACTGATACAGATATAACATGGAATAAAACACGTGTTTCAATTAGCTATTCTCTGAACGAAATGGGAAAGTAAGAGAAGATTAAAGCTGTCTTCTCTCGTGGTAACACTACATTTTATGCTAAATGTTCTGTTTAAATATACCATCATAGAGTCCACAACGTTTGAAAACAAGTTAGATGGAGAGTACAATCTAATCTCAGAAAAATAATCACTCAACGAAACACGTGTTTCAATTGGGTACAATGTAATCCCAGAAAAATAATCAGTCAATAAAACATCTGTTTCAATTGGCTACTCACTCATGTTCAAATCTATCCACGGGGTTCTGCATTCATATTAAAAAAATCAAACACGTGTTTCAATTGGCTACTCACTCTTCTTTTTCAAATTCATCCGCCTGGTTCTGCAGTCATATTAAAACATTCAAAGACGTATTTAAATTAGCTAGTGAAAGATAATCACTCAATAAACATGTATTCATTTCTTTTGCATGCAGCAGCTACCAAGTTAAGCGCTCTCGCTCTTACTTATCTTTGTAGGAACAAAAGGGATCGACACCAAACTTTCTGCATTGGTTTTCATGTACAGTTCTGATGTTTATGATTTTACTAAACACTCAATTGAAACAGAAATTACAATTAGGTTATCCTGATCAAGAGTCATGAATATTCATTATATACAAGACACATTCTAACCCATTCAAATCTGGATCTAAAACCACACTCTCTGACGTTAGAGCTTTTTCGTATTATCCCATCAAGAGTTTTAATGATAAAGTAACTGTTTACTTTTTTCTTTTATGCAGAAATGTTCTTAAATATACAATTTTAATCTAGCAAACATAAAAGACAATCAAGAGATGAATTCATAATCATTGTTAACTTAATAACAAGTCTCATAGCTGCTTTACTGTGTTTTATAGCATATAAGAAGATCTAAAATTTCTCAAAGTTACTCCAGAAGCCAAACCTGGAAATAGAAAAATACAATGTTGGAAGCATATCAATTGAAAACAAAATGTACATTTTTTACCAAAGAAGAATGGAAGTACCCTTTATTAATTCGTTCCAAGTTCGTCTTCATTCGTTTCTTTCCAACTTTGCTCGTTGTTTCTCAAAGTTTTGGGTCTTTCTGTTTTTATTGAATGTTGTTTCCAACCCTGTTGTTTTAGTCGCTTGTTTTTTTATTCATTTGTTAACAACTCTGTCTTGCTCATTTGTTTTCATAGATTTGGTTACCAACCCTGTTTGTTTGCTTCCTACTATGTTTTTCATGGATAAAAACCCTGTTACGAACCCTGTTTCGTTCTTCTTTGCTCATCTTATAGAGGAATGACCTTTTAAGGCGCCATATTATATTACGTCATCAGTAATTCTTCAATCGCAATCTAGTACAAACAGCGTTAGCTATCCTCCCCATCTTGTCAATTCTATTGTGTGTTGTCACGTGATGGAAATTTTCACACCACATCTTCGCTGAGCCACGTCTGGTATAACGTAATTTTTCTCGCCAAGATTTACCCATAGTGTTGTGCCAACACCTTCTAGGTCACCTCAAGCCACCTACGTGAATCATTATGGCTGCCATCTTAAATTTGAGTCATTCTTCGATTATGTCATAACTTTTTCCCTCCAAAATTTAACCGTAATCTTCTACAAACGCCCATACTATCCCATGTTGGTTAACTACCGTACCACGGCAACCTACGTGATGCTTGCACTTGCTATCTAGGCAACCCACATTTTTTAGTTTTTTGTTACTGTCCTTCTAGTCCCCACCAAGCAAAAAACTGAATAAATATAATAAAGGGTGACTGCACCATTAAATTAACATACTCCAGTAATTGAACACTTCCAGATATTTTCGTTTCAAACAAGCTATTTTTTGGCTATTTCCCTTCCTTTTGTCTTTCAGTGTTGCAGCAACCTTTCAAGTAGCTGTTTAATCATTAGTTCATGAGGGGAACCTGCTAGTTTGTCCAAAGAGGCCATCTAGAGAACAGATATGCCAAGTGATTCAAGTTCTTGCTTGAATTCACTAAGATAACCAATTTATTGCGTTACTTAGAACAGGTTTACAGCCTTGTTCAATTATCAGTTCCCATCGGATTATGAATTGTTACAAAATAGAAACTTAAAAGTACATTTTACGGCTCTCTTAAGCTTGGTGAAACATTTGCTGTATTTATTATTGCTATATTAATGGAATGGAACTGTTTGTTGCCATAAACCAGTAAATGAACACCCGTTCATTCATGGGGACATTTGAAGAATTTAGTACGTCATCCAATTAATATCTAACAAAGAGTACAAACAACACAGTGAAACTCAAGGTGAAAACATTGTAGAATTGAAGAATACCAGTAAATGAACAGCATGTTTTACTGGTGTTCATTTATTGGCACAGACTACCCAGTGAATGAACAAATTTGTTGGATTATTTTTTGTTATTTCTTATTGTATATTTGATTTCAAACCCAATAGACCTAAGTAGATAAGGTACCAACTCATTAGAAAAAAACTCGCGACAGGAAAATCCTTGTGGTGGGGGGGATCGCGATAGGAAATTCCTTTATTGTGTGGGTTCGTAGAAGATTACGAGTGAACTTTTTGTGCAGAAAAGGTAAGCCTGAAACGGATCCCCTCTATAGCATTTGCTTTAAATAATCCTTTTATTTTACTTCAAGTGTATTTTAAAGGATGGACTTCCCTGTTTAAAAAATTATTAAGAAAATTAAATTTTGAATAGAATACCTATGGTGCGACTTTATCTTGTCAATTGTTATTTTAGGTTTTTTATGTTAAGGTTTGCTACATTGAGAAAGAAACTAGGCGCGGGCAAAAGAAAAAAGGCATTACAGAGGGACTTGCAAGCAAGACACACATTGCTAAGTGTTTTAACTATTTTCAATATTTTCGCAACAGCAGTGGGCTGTTCAGTAACAAACTTTGATCAAAATTAATATATCATATTTGTCATTACTTTGTATAAACTATCATGTAAGCGTTGTGTGTGTATCATTAAATATGTTCAGCAGTGGGCTGTTCAGTAACAAACTTTGATCAAAATTAATATATCATATTTGTCATTACTTTGTATAAACTATCATGTAAGCGTTGTGTGTGTATCATTAAATATGTTGCAGTCAAGTAATGTTTTTTTCTACAACATTCCTGCAGACAGTAACATTTTAAGCATCTACTCATCTTAGTGATTGAACCAGCACTTCAACAGCATACCAGAGTTATTTATGTACATGGTCCTCCGCAATTGAAAGATTAAAAAAAATCAATCTACATTTCAACATTATTTTTGGTCCATCCGTGCCAAGATGTGTAGATGTGCAGTGAAAACTTGTGGTATTTAGTGAAGATACCCATGCGAACAAGCAAGTGTAATTCAAGCAGACGGTTGCATTTGTGTATGTGTCATTTGGTTCGTTTTCTTTGTTGTGAAGCTGAATATTGGCAAATTTAGTGTGTACTTGGCAATCATGTCTTAACGTTTTGTGCATTTTTTTTTTGCGAAAATACTACAGCTGACTGTCAGTTAATAACCAGATTCAGTGTATCCATATACAGTGTTTAGTCTCTATGGATGAAGGGGAGAAAAAGAGGCTGATTAAACAAAGAGCCGTGCAGAAAGCACAGCTTGCAAGAATGCAGAAATTTATTCAGAACTTTCAAGAATCAAGCAACGTTCGTAAACTTGCGGTTCGTCTTGCCGGTCTCTCAGAAATAGCAGAAAAGTTTAATGATGTTCAGTTACAGTTAGAGGTAAATGACGATGAAGGTTGTCATGATTCGCACAGAGAGGAATTCGAATCCACGTACTATAGTGTAAAGGCACAATATGAGGACATTGTAAATAAACATACACAACAAAAGAATAGCGGTCAGGGTGATTTTGTATTTAATATTAATAGTCAGTTAAAATTACCGAAAGTTGAGTTGCCCATATTTGAAGGTAAATATGAACAATGGTTACCATTTTCTGATAATTTCAAGGTTATGAGTAAATGATAATAATTCTGAACCAACGCTTCAGAAGTGTCATTATTTGCGTTCATCGTTACGAGGTGAAGCATACGAACTATTCGCAAACCTTCAAGTAACCGAGGTAAATTATAAAATCGCGTGGAATCAGTTGATATGAAAACAAGCGTTTAATTGCAGCTACACACAAGACTAATAAACTCTCTTTGTTGTTCGTTTCCGACAATAATTGTGAATATTTTGTGCTCCAGTAGATTTTCATCAACAATAGTTGAAACAGATTAGCATGCAGAAACCCGAATTTCTTCCTCTTTCCACATTTTTATGGCTTCAATATGGAATTCCGTTTTCTCGTGTCTTGATAGCCCACGATCAACATCCAGTACAGCTGTTCCAGTTTCGGTAACGATTTCTTGTTAATGCTGCTGCTTAGAATAAAAAGGGTTGAAGTTCATACAGATATAACAAGATGCTACATCTCTTGCAATAGCGTACTCCATACACTGATTATACAGAACAGCATAAAAACAACTCTTATTGGTTTCGGAAATTCTTTTAGCACTGATTGGTTTATTGGCTTGCCATTTGTTTCCAAATTAATATTTTTGTTGTTCCTACTTATTGTTGGCGGCGTAGTTCTATTGTGTATTATGTAATGTATATCTATGTTGGTTATTTTCAACAATTTACACTGTCCACAACTTCTTACTTCGTACTCCAGTATAGGATTCTTGCCCATAAATAAGCGTATATCCTTACTGGTAAAGAGACCACTTCACCTTTACAGTTAGTTACTCGTTCACATTCTTCCAGGAGAATCTCATAAACAGCACACCTACCAACAGGTGTCACTTGACGTTAACCAGCGACGTAAACTAGGGCACCGGCCACGCCCACTTGGCGAAAATTAACGAAGCCAGCCGAGTGAGTAGTCGTCTGCATGCCGAAGGATGACCACGGAACAAATTAATGTGGCAAATGTTTACGGAAAAACAACCAAATTTTTAAAGTTTATATTTATTTCAAATGAAAAACACTTACCTTATTTATGCCGAAGAATCCATGTGTTGAGGTTATAGCGTAGGCTGCGTTTAATTTCCAGATGAGATACGTGGGAGGAAGCGAGTTAAAAAAAAGTAGTGAAGTTCGATCATGCGAAATACTCCAAATATACATAGGCCTACACATCAAATTTCAACTGAAGTTTTTTTTTTTTTCTCTCTCTCTCTCTCTCTTTTAACGAGTTTCCAGATGAATATAGTTATACATAACATCATATTTTAAATAAAAGTTTTAAAACGCAAGTTCCAAAGGAAACACTCCATAAAATATATATACATCACCTTTCGGCTTCAGTTTTAAAACGCAAGTTTCACACACACACATGCACCAAAAGAGCATTACATTGCAATGTACTCTTCCTCGGTTCACTTGGTTCACTCATGGTGTAACAGTAAGGATACTCCAATAACCTGTACTTCACTTGAACTTGGTTTTGTAATGCCTTGCTTATGCGTAACTTTCTTCTTCTTGGTCGAAAACAGTTTTCTCTGTTGCTCTATGTTTCTCTTCGCTGTCGTGGATTTCGAAAGTAATTTGGAAGCTTTATGGGAACGAATGAATTAAACAAACGCCCACAGCACAACTACCACGAGCCCTACAGGCTGTAAACAACGCACAAATTACCAAAACAAGGCAACTAATTATTAGCAACCTTGCCAACTAGACCACAGACACTAACCACAAAGATACCAAACCAGAAGCCTTTCCAAAACATTAATGGAAACGACAATTGAGCTAAACCAACTCACAAGGTTTTCTAGGACGAAAATCAATAGCCATTACAGGCACACACTTACCAGTGCACGGCTAGCACTAATTATACACTCTCTCTGATATGTAGGCCACTAGACCACGGACAAAAATGAAATATACCACGCCCATAGCAAAGGTTTTTGCTAATAAGAAAACTATCTTTGAAAAGAAAAAAAGAAAAACAGAAAGAACCGACCACCAATTTCACACATTTTTAAAAAAGAAACAAGGCAAGCAAAGAAAATAAACAACAAATGTTATCATATAACATTTATGCACACACAGGTATGCATACTCTTCTTACATGAAAATGAGATAATTTGTTTCTGGTGTGTGTACTCACTTGTCATATAGATATAATAAAAAACACAATCACACACACACCTTATTTGAACGAGTAATTGGAAATCATCCTAAAGAAGTTCTTGGGCAGGCATAGTGCTTAGTGCACTCTCCACATGCATGGCCACAAGTTAAATCCCAGCCTGGTCTGGTTCCTGAAAAGGAGGCTGGATATAGACCCAAACTGGAACAAACCAAAAACTTCCCGAACACGTTTTACATACCCGACTAGAAACAATGAGACCTCGGAATAGCCAAGAGGTTAGCACGCTCACACTTTATACAGCAGGTTACGGGTTCGATTCCCGCCAGACCCACTGAAAGACTGGTTTAGAATATGCCTTACCAAAAAACTGTAGGCTCCATAGTTAGAAACTCACTCACCCACCCACCCAGAATATTAATAACAATTGAACGGAGCAAACAAGATGCAAACTGCATATTTAAACACAATACTGATTAAAATAATACTAATAACACAATCATTCTCAAGCACAACGACCGAGCAGTCTTAACTAACATAAAAACCATCCTTAACCAAACCAACCTGTGAACACGGCACAGTTGGGTCCTGAACCCAGTACCAACGTGTTAAACATACAAAAAAATAGTTCCCCAAGCTTAAGAACCCCAGCAGTGGTAAAGAGTTTCTATAATAAAAAGATGCCTCACAAATTGGATGAAAAACGGGCATGTATATCCTCTAAGGATGCCCTACCGTAAAAATAAGAACCCAAACTGTATCCACGGACTGTGATGGGTCCGAGGTACTGGGCTTCAAACTCCAGTGCATGAATTATATCAGTAACACAAAATGTTCCTGCAAATTTTTTCCCCCGTCCGTTACAAAAGTGCATAGAACACATTTAAGGTGATTTTTCTTAATTGGTTGTTCTGCATGAAACTTGCGTTTGTGATATCTAAAATTTTCAAGGTGATTGAATTGTTTACCCCAATTTGGGCATTGATAAGCAAATGATTTCTGGGTCTTTAAAGGAGGCGCGATTTCGTTTAATTTGTTCGGATGTGCTTTCGAAACATGACGCCTCAAGTGATTTGTTATGGTCATAGTTCTTACCACACTCTGAGCATTCATGCTGTTTAATTTCGTTCATTTTGATCGACCTTACTCACACATCAACCCATTATAAATACGAGCACAAAAACACGGCTCCACTAAATACGAACAAATAAAGCTCCACTAAATCCACTAAAAACTAAAACAAACAACACAACGAACTAAGCAACGGACGACTGTTCTCCCGCTAGAATATAGGAAAAGGAGCCCTCAGCTCGCCAAGCAGTTAACCCAGAAAAGTAAACCCAGCCAGCAGTTTCTTCATGCCTAAGAGGTTAAAAAAATGCCGGTGGTATTCAGTCTTGGTTCATTTCAAATGTATTATCAAAATACTGTATAATTAAATATCATAGGGTATAGGATTGTGTTTCATTTAAATAACATTTAAAAAAAAATCCGCTCCGATGCAAGGAGAGTGTGTGCTCTCCCCCCTCCCTCTCCTTCGCTTCTACGACTACTCACTCGGCAAGCTTCGGTACTTTTCGCGAAGTGGGCGTGGCTGGTGCCCTAGTTCACGTCGCTGGTTAACGTCAAGTCCAGGTGTCCAATCCAAACATTGTTTCCTTTCTTTATCGCACAGAGAAAGAAGTCACTAAATGAACAATAAAAATAGTCTCGGCTAAATTAGAGCAGAACTCAGCATCATCCAACAACAGTGCTAATCAGTAAATATAGATGAATGAGAATGAATTGGCCTACGCATATATCAAAAAATATAACCAAACATTGGCCTATCGCATAATTTACGTAGTTCGCGACACTGAACTGAAACGACAGTTGGCATCACTTGTTAAAACAAAGACCTCTTTTTCTTTGAATTAAGCCCGTAAATTCATGCACAAACTACCATGATAATAAAAAAGATAGACCAAATATAAAACGAAAAATAGATGACTATTTTTAAATTTACTTACTACGGAGTGTGTTGGCTTCAATGTAAAGTTTATCTCCCTACTAAATCCCAGAATTATTATAATCCAAATTATGTGTCAGCATCATGAAAGAACACTAGTACTGACAAAAATCCTTCCAGCGCGGGCGCAGCCCTACCTTGGCTACGAGCCTGACACGCATTAACAAAAGACTGCAGGAGAACAACCACAATATCGGATGAACAGTCAATCCGTCAGAGAAGAGAACATATGACTATAATTTAAGTTCCATATCTCCGGATCCATTCAGGCTATAAACACTTAACAACCATATCCAACACATAATTATTTAGCTACAAAGATGGTCCAGGAGTGTTGCAGCATAAAGTACTTAGCATTTCAAGTATTTGTAATCATTTGTTGCAGAAAATAGTTGTTTTTTTTCGTTAACTTTAAAATTAGGAACAAATAGGTTCAAACTTTCTAATTTTATAAATAATTATGATAAAGCTATGAAAGAAAACATATTTTTAGGAAATTTTATGCTCTCTTATTTTTGTTAACTTCGCTTTAGTATATGTAAAATGCAATGTTCTCAAGTAATTGTTTATTTCCATTATAAGAGCTCTTTTCGGGTGTCATTTTTACAAGATGGCGACTAACGCTCAAGTCGGATTTCCGGAGATTTATGGTTGTTTAGGATATTGTTCTGTACATTTAGGTAAAAGAAATCTGCTCGATGTAAATTAGTTAATCTAAACGCTCCTTTTTTTTGTTGTTGTCTGATTTCAGTTGATATAATTGATTGATTACTTTAGAATGAAAGTGGAGCAAAGGTAAGGAATAAGGAAACCGGCGCAAAAGGTTCTGAGGAGAAAAATGATACAACTAACACACAGTTTGAATCTGTAGTGGATCGAGGGTCAAGTTTTGGGAGGATCGATAAGATGAAAAGTAGGACGAATTGATGTTAGGGAAGGCCATCGCCACCCCCCCCCCCCCCCGCTCCCTGGTTCAGAGCCTGGTTTGAAGTGTTCATTTTACGTTCTCTTTACGAGATAGGATAGTTCTGTACATTTTAATAACAAGAGAAATTCACCGAAAATTCTTAGATCTACTGATAAAAAATAAGAAACTGACCTGTAATAATTTTTTCATTTTAAGTAAAGGAAAATCAACTTAAATAATTAGAAAAGACAATGCTTGCAAAAAGTAAATAAATTATCATAGGAGTCATTAGGCTCGTGTGGGGTTGGGATCCACTGTGCCCATGCGTTAAGACGGTCCTGCGTAGGAGACGACGTGAAACGGGTCACCACATCAAGTTTTGGTTCCGACCTGACCTGGTCACCCACTTTCGTTACGGTACACCAGAGTGCTTCTTTCAAGGGTGAACGAACGAACCGGAAGTGATATATACAAGAATACGAAAAATATGATGCCAAAAATTCTCAGTGAATTAGTTCTCAGACCGGTCAATCGAGCCAAATTCCGGACCGGGTATATAGCTCACCAAACGTGACCCAGTTTCAGTCCTGGTAGGATAGGGGTTCGAATCCATCTACTAGTCATTCTGCTATGTTTTAAAACATTCATGCACCAAGTGGATTCGAACCAGCAACCTTGCAGACACTGACATAACATATCACAGACCACACATCTACCTCGGTCGTCAATTTACGTTGGGTTGCTAAAGGTTACCTTGTAGGCCGAAGCGAAGACACTATCGCAGATAGCACCAAAACTTGCAGCAAATTTGTGCGAGGTTTGGCATTGCAAGTTTGCACGAAGATTGGTATTGCAAGCGTCCAAACTTGCTAAAATCCTACAGCAAACTTGCTAGTTGACAGGCCACAAACTTGCTACAAACCTTTCACACCAAACTTATCTCATTAAACATGAAGCATGTGGAAGAACAAAAAATACTGGATTGGGGTTCGAACCTAGAACCTTTAGTTTTGTTTGTTCTCCGTCACTCTAACCACTGCTCTACCGAGCCACTCCTGACTGTCTTCTATTTTACTAGCCCTTTCATGTTACGAATACATTTTCTGAAGTAAATGCATGGATATATGCTGAAATTCGAAACTGGGAAAGCTCATTGATCTTGTTTTAGAGCTATGAAGCTTGTTTCGTTACTTTTTCCCAAGCAAGTCTTCTTAGGAAAATCATAATGACGTTTATACTTTACTGCTCTAGTCGATGACATATTACGTTTTTGGTCTTTGTACTATATATATTAAAGGAAAATAATAATTATCCATCTTGAATTATTTAACTTATTTTGGACAAATGCGCACACTTTTGAAAATTGTGTAAAATATTGAAAAATATATAAGGAAGGAAAGGGGAACAAATATTTGTAGAGGTGAATCACTGGTGAAAAACCAATGAATCAACCATCTTAATAGGAGTAACGCAGAATCAACAAGCATTTCTAGTCTCGAATTAAAGCCTATGTGCATTGCTTTATTTCAGAAATTGTCTTCGTAACATAATAAAAGACTAGTTAAAAATGTTTCATTCAAGAGGAAGAACCGTGGTGTAGTGGTTAGAGCAGTTGTTCTCAACTGCAGTGGGTTCCTCATATGACCTGACACGAACGGCTAGTGCACACTAAACTTACCTTGTTCCAGATATTGAATGTCATTATTTGAATTAATTTAGCCAGCAAAATCACAGTATCAGAAGTGTTTGTGTCACACTTAACAATTCACGACGTTTTAACAGGTGTACTGAGGGACGGGCAACAAACAAACCTGAAGATTCTGACTCCGAACACCATTGCAGACAATAGAAATCATTTTTTGCTACAGGCTCATTGTTAGTTTACCAACGTTTTTTTCTTCTAAATTTGTCTGTTGCCAACCAGGAAGTTTGCTGCAAGATTGTCACAAGTTTGCATCTTTGCAATGCCGAATGTGCTGCAAATTTCGAGACTTGCAATGCCAAACTTAATGCAAGATTACTAAGTAATCTGGGATGCAACTTGGTGCTATTTTTGGACTTAGAACTTTTTTTTTAACGACGAGAAATGTTATTCCTTCTAATACTGTTTGGCTGCAGATCAAGACAACAGTTTCCACACAAGCTGGCCATCAGAAAGGGCGTAAGCCATAGTGCTGTTACCACGCCCATACAATTCATTTTATCTTACAAGCAGGCCATGCAAGTTTACTTATATCTGGAAGTCAATGAATACATTGCTGCATTATTTTTATTTCTTAAAAAACAAAAGCAAAAAAACACGTGTTAGCTATCTGCATGCGTCAGATCTTTTATTCACAGATGTACCTCAAATAAGAACCTTCCCATTATATCTCGTGAATGAGTGCTTGTCAAGAAACGCCATTTTCACGAATTTTGAAGTGCTTGCCCAAAATACTCATGTAAAGAATAAATCGAACATAATTTATGGTGAAGGACAGAAAAAAGTGTAAAAGAAAGAATGATTCCTTACCTTTTCTAGTTGAATCAATCTTTGATTTGTTTTAACGAATAATCTGATAGAGATATTTGTGAAAGCATTTACAGTTGGAAGAATATTACACAAACACTTTTAAATTTATCGATGCGTTCAGTATGCCAAAGTTCACATAATACCACAGTAGGTCCTTAAAGTTATTATTCAACAATCTAATTCATGTTGGAATCGTAAAGTTTTCTTTCCCACGGAAACCACTACAAGAAATCAGTTATTTGAATAGCCATCACTGCATTAGAACAAGCATTTCCAAGAACACCTTTCTGAAGAGAACAAGCTTGAATAACTTTGTACAGTTGTTTTCTAAATTCCACTTTTGTTGCTATTGACACATAAACCGTTTGTGCATAAGCGTACATATCAACGTCAGTCCAAATATCTCGATCTGGATCCGAACCAGAAGGACCCGCAAAGCTACTTCTAAGTCGACCGAGCCAAAAATTAACACTTGTTTTAACCAGCCCTTCATCTGAAGTTAACAAAGTTTGCAACACACTGTACATGGTTCTTTTCTTCCCTACTAGAGAACACATCATACCAAACACTCCGTAGATATCTTCTGGATAAAATGTCTTCGAGGCATTTTCGTCATTGATGTTCACTGTTTTTAAGTAAGGAACACTTTTCACCCAGTCATCAAGTTGTGTAGGAACTGTTTCGAATCCTAAATTATTTAGTGGTTCCTTAATAGCGTCCATAATATTTGGAATAAAGACTCTTAAGAAATTAATATGTAATACAAGCGCTTCGGTCATGGAGAATGATCCAGTACGCATTAACACAATCAATTGTTTTGTGTGTTTGGTCAAAGCTCTGGTGTTGTCGCTGTTAACGTTGAATATTGGGAAAGGATTCTTTAAGAAAGGACGCATTTCTACTTGGAATTCTTCATTGGTAGTGTTTGCTGGCGGATTTGTTACACCCTTACTGACGAGAACTTCATTTGAGTTCACAGCAATAGAAAAGCACACTATAAATGAGAGTGTCACGGTCAACGCAATCATGTTGGACATTTCTGGTATCAATGTTGAAACGTCTTCCACCTTTTGAACAACTACACTTCTACGAACGCACTTCTGAATTGTTTAACACTTGTTCACCAACGCAGAAAAGACTAGGAAGATAATCAATCGTCAGTTGTACACAATCTACACCCAACGGAGTCAGCAGACGGATAGATGCAAGCAAACACTGACAGGAGATAATTTTAATCTCGGTTCTTCTTGGAAGGCGGAAGAGCTTCTGTCACTGATGCTTCAGCGGATGTCCTTGAAACCGAATAACTAAATTGTTTGCCACTTTTCTTCAACGTGACTGGAGTAAATGTTAAATGCAATTATATGTTTGTCTTTAGCAATGCGATGGTTGGAGCAGTGCTGCAGCGAAATTTTGTGCTCCATTGTTGAATCCAGAGAAGGGGTCCAAATTCTAGTCTATGGTATTATGATAGCAATAATAATAATAATAGAATTGATGAGTTTTTAATCTGCAGTTGATCTTGAATCAGGATCACTATCTTCATCTTGATGAGTTCGAGGTGACCTTTCTTGCAGTATTCTTGCGCTCTTCCAATGGCATATAAATGACTTAATAAATGTCGTATTTCCACTTTACTAATTATACTCACAAGCAAACTTACTGAAGGGGTAGAAAAGAATTATAATGGTTTTCTTCCGTCATGGTTAGAAGGTCAAAGTATGTGCCTGTGTAAATTTTAGCCACTCGAGTGCAATTGCTTTGGGAGTACACAATAATGAGTACAGGGTGGGAAGCGATATCATCTGGAGAGTATGTTCTTCATGTCCGCCATATTGAATCTCGATTGATCTTCTTAAATAGGAAGAGGGGCGTGTAATATGTCATTTTGCGCTAGAATTTAACGAAAAATCAGTTTGTGAGGTCAGTTTTGCCCTAAATGTATTATTATGAGAGAAAAGAGCATGCGACGCTAGTTTGGGGTACTGATGCAAAAGCCTGAAAACACCCATTTCGTTTCGAAATTGTGGAATAAATAAAACCAAAATTAACAGAAACCCATATCGATAGGGCCTTATACCCAGGAACAATCTGTTTATATTTGGGTTTCATTTCCTTTGTTTTCAAAATGAAACGGGCGTTTTCAGGCTATTGCATCAATACCCCCAAACTAGCGTCGTATGCCCTTATCTCTCACAATAATACATTTAAGGCAAAACTGACTTCGCAAACGTATTTCTTTTTAATTGAATTGCATTTTATTTATGGCATTTAGGCATCTAAGGCTCAGGCCGGGATAGGGGGAAGGAAAATGATTCGGGAAGGTAATCGGCCAGGGCCTATGTTGAAGGTGCCACCCCCGGCATTTACCTGGTGTGACTGAGGAAAAATCCTGCAAAAAAACACCAGTCAGGATGGTCGGACACTGGGATCGAACCCATGACCTCCCGAATGCTACGTCAACGCTCTACCACCGAGGTACGGCAGTTCGGTGTATTTCTTGTTAAATTCTAACTCAGAATGACATGTTATATGACCCTCTTCCCATTTAAGAAAATCAATCGACATTCAATATGGTGGCCATGAAGAACATACTCTCCAGCAGGCAGCGCTTTTCACCAACTGTGTACTTGGCTTCCATTCCTTTCATCAATTTAAGAATATAAGGATATTTACACACTCTTTGATCACTTTGCACAGGCAGAATATAACTTTTTTATCGTCGATATCTGCCAAAGTAATCGTCGATATCGTCGAGTGGCCGATATTTGCATGTGTATATATTTTGACATTCTAATCCGGTCGGAAGAAGAAAGATATAATTCTTTTCTGCCTCTTCAGTATGTTTGCTTGTAAGAAGGAGAGAATTTGGAATGAGAATTGTAGTTTGGTAGCAGACTCCGTGCAGTGGCAGTTTACCTTTAAGATCTAAAGATACTGAAATATTAGGACGCATTATTTGGTCAGTTCAGAAATAACAAATGTGAAAGTTTGCGTAGCAGCATAATATGTACCATAAAACGTTCCTCAAGGTTCACTGGCTGGATGGATGAAATGGCACTGTGCATACTTACCGGGTCTGAAGTTGGTGGTTCGAGTCCTGGTAGACTTACAGGAAAGTTTTTTTTTTTCATTTTGACAAAACAATTGTAATGACAAAAGTATGACACTGAGGGAAAATATAATTGTGATATAATTTGTTATTTGGAAACAGCTGGTGCCGGAACTTTAACATAATGATATGCAAAAATACTGTTTTTGACTGAAGTAGTTGAATACGGTTACAGTGTTGACCTGGTGATGAAGGAAAACAGCTATCCCATACCGTACTGCAAATGATTTTTACTTTTGTTATTTTGTGTGAAAAAAAAAAATCGTTTCCGAAACACAATTTTTGTGGCGTATACCACGTGACTGCGCATCAACAAATATATACATCTGAGAAGTAATTTTACAGATTAACCAAGTGTCCTGAAATACCTTTCTACGACCAAAGATGGCTTTTACACAAAGAACGTTTTCGAAAAGAAGATGTTTCGGTATATTTTAACTTTATTTTCATTCATTTTTCAACTACAATCCATGAAAACTAACAAGAACTAAGAAAAAAAAAACCTTGTGTGTACTGGGTTCGAACCTGTAACCGTTAAGTCATCCCTCTACCACATCAGTTATCCAGCCATCTGATAGCGGGGAATATCTTAAAGTATATTAAGGTGCTATGCAAACACTGACTCCTGTTAATTCACACTGGCCTTATAATACGTTCAAGTATTTGGGTATCTTTATACCTGAAGGGAAAAATATCATCATACGAAGTCTGTTCCCAAACTATACTTCCCAGACCAAGACGTTCACTCGTAAGAGAAGGATAACGTTTCTGCAAATGGTTCTTAGTTAGATTCAGTTTCTAGAAATAGTGTCTGCTAAAACCACGGTTAAGTGGGCGTTGTAAATTCTACAGTATGGGGTGTTCGGAAGTGCGAAGCCAATTTCGGAATTGGGAAAATCTTCGTTTCTGGAATTCCAGAATTCCCACGTTCTGATATTCCGAAATTACGTCGTTCCAAAATTTCATCATTTCGGAATTTCGACTTTAGATATTCCGTAATTCCAACTTTCGAAACTCCGTAATTTTGACATTCCGTAATTCCGGCGATTGGAATAACGGAATCCTGATATTCATTTTGGAATTTTCCTTAATTCCGAACACCCCTACTCTGCAACTATATGATGTGTGATTCGAACCTAAAACTTTAGGATTGGTATTCTGACACTAACCACTTTGCTATGATAGGTAGGCTCAAAATAGCTGAATAATAAAGAAGTGTAGTTTTCAAGATACTATGGGATAAACGTGATATGCTGCGTATAGAACATCAGAAACATACATAAATCAAGGAAGCAGCCTTCATAGCATTAAGAGTCCAATCGCCTACCCCAGTATGGAATTGAAACTTATATATTATATAGACATCTCTACTTCGAAAACAGGAAAGTATGACCTCGTATCATAAAAGAAGTAGTAAATGAGTAGTATCTCGGAGAATGACCCCCGTATCGAAGTGCTTTTAGGACTACAAATCAGAAGGTTCCAGCTTCGAATCTGGCCGCATACAGGTGAAGAATTCGTAAACTGTACCTGAAGACGAAAGAAGAGGAATTCTCTTGAAATGTCGTGGAGGTAGGAGTTTCAATTGTAATATATTTATGGCCTTTAGGTATCTAAGGCTCAGGCCAATATAGGATAGGAGGAAGGATGAGGAAAGGAGTAGGCCAGGATTAACGTTGGAGGCACAATTCTGATATTTGTCTGGTGTGACCGGATTAATCCGGGAAAACCTGTCAGGACAGTCGCTGCTGGTTTGAACCCAGGACCTCCAGAATGAGAAGTCAACACTTTACCAGCTGAGTTAGTGGAAATATATTTCCGAACTTCATTTTAGAAAAAAATAATAATTGAAATATATTTATCCACAATAGTCTTTCTACTAGGATGTAGGATGTAATGTTCTAGAGGAAATTCGTATACTCCAATGTGATTGGTCAGTACATAAGTATAAAAAGCAATAGAACTCTTGTTAACAAATTTTCAATGCGATAAGTGATTTTTGACAATTTTTCTCGCACAAAAAGGTGCAGACGGAAATATACAATATAATTCCTTAAGTAGAGAGTATAATAGTGTTTATAAGATACAACGACAATAATAAGATACACTGAGAAAAAAATATCCTTTTAAGTAGAATATAGGAACAAATTACTGACAAATGACCGCCGTTTCTAGCTCTGTAATTGGCTATTGCTGTTTACATAATGATATAACGAAAAGGCACTTGCTGACCTTACGTTATCATGTTTACTTAATAAGATTAGGAGTGTTTATTTAGAGGATGGAAGTTGTAAGTAACCTTATCATGCTTACACATTGAGATTACAAGAGAGTAGCTGATGACCTTGTGTTATCATGTTTACATATTTTCTTTTTAACTTTATTATTTTCTGATTCTTGAGGAAAGTGAACGAAAGAGAACGTTAGTGATACTTTTTCTCTTTGTAATTTGAGTTGAACCAGTGCCTTATTTAATTTAAGAGTTAGATAATTTACTTAGTGGAAAATAACATTGCTATTATTATATTTTGGTAAGTTTTACATCTTTATTATTTTGAATATCCTAGAGGTAGGTGTAAAGTGAAAATTGGAAGGGTGAGAGAGAGGATGAATTATTTTAATTTTAGACATGATTGGGTGATCTAATTATGAAATCCTCATGCACCAGGGAAGATCCCTAGCATCCCCTATGAACACTGCATGTTTAGGTAGAAATACTAAGATTTTATCTCTGGTTGCCATGATTTTCAGAATTAATAACTGAGGATGAAATCCTCACACATCACGGAAAATCTCTGGAATCTCTTGATAAAATGAACACCAAATCTTTGGTTAGAAATACTAAGATTTTATTCTTGGTTCCCATAATTGTCAGAATTAATAACCAGGGATGAAATCTTCGCACACCAGGGAAAATCCCCGACATCCCCTGATAAATTGAACACGGAATCTTTAGGCAGTTACTAAGATTTTATTCTTGGTTCCCATAACGTTTTAAAATTAATAACTAGGGATGAAATTCTCAGGCACCAGGGAAAATGTCCGGCATGCCTAAAAATGGAACACTGAATCTTTGGGTAGAAATATTAAGATTGTATTCATGGTACTCATAAGTTTCAGATTTAATAACCAGGGATGAAATTCTCACGCACCAGGGAAAATCCCTGGCTTCTTCTGGTAAATGGACGGTCACTACATAAGTACTGTTGGTTATAAAAGTATCAGATCACTCCATAAGTGTGGTCGGTCCCAGCTCCCTGTTATAGGGCCATAGATAATTGTGTATCCGACATGATAATGGTAACGTTATGAGAGACTGTGGCTCAGTTACTTGAGGTTATTTTATGTCGTACTGTTTGATTACAGTTGCATGTGATATTATTGATCTTATGTTTAATGGCGATAATATCATCAGACAGCCCTAGCACAGCTATGAAGTGGATGGTGAGGGGGTCGCGACTTGAAGTAGGTGAAGTATTTGGTCACTACATAAGTACTGTCTGTTATGTAAGTATCAGATCACTGCATAAGTACGGTCGGCCCCGGTCCTTGTTATAAGGTCATACATGATTATGTAACCGACATAGTGGGGTAAATCAGAGTGACATTGCGCACAGTTTAAAAAATAATTAATCTAAGTCCCATGGTGTACTGAAAATAAAAATACCTAATTAATAATATGGTGACCAGTCATGTTCCTGACAAGCACACCCAAGCTTATAATCTAATCATCCGTCACTTAGATGTTAGATTTTCTTTGTAAAGCATTGTATCCTGGCCTTTATACCGTAAGCTATGGTTGACACGCTGCACCTATAAGGGTGATACGCCGCATATCATAAAACCATACTAAAAGTGATTTCTCTACCAATACTGATGTTCCAATTGCCTTCTGTAAACAACCTGTCGCGTTAGGGTAATTTCGGATGAAATTAAGCTATGCTGGTCTACTCTATATATTTTTTAGTTTTTATTATTTGTCTAATGTCTCATGTAGAGTAGAGTAACTACAATGTTACAGTGTAAACGAGGAGCAAAATTAAAAAATCATGGGCTATGTTCAGCATCTATTTTAACTAAAACATACAATAAGACAGTAGCTATAAGGTAAGTTTAGACCAGTTTAAGTAGAACTGAAAACCAGGCCTACAAAACGACAAACAAAAGGAAATCAATTAACTTAGTTTAGGAAGTGTCTCCTGCCTATACCCTTGCAATTGCTTCTTTTAACCTCTCTAGGTCACACTGCCCACAGTATTTTACCCATGATTTTCTTTTGTAACATACCGGTATTTTCAATTAGGCCTAACATAAAAATAAAGATGAAAATTAATGTATTTTTTACTATTTTCATTATTATTGTTTAAAATAATCACAACTAATTAAATAGGCAGAAAATAACAATCACATAAACAAGTGTGATTAGTTTTCGTAACTTCACTATCAGTGTTTCATAATTCATCTCATTCATAGGCCTAAATTTACTCTGTGCGGTATGTGTTCCTTGTGAGAAAAGTGCGGCATGTGTACCGGATTTCACGGCGGCGTCTCTCCCCATTCTCTAGGAACAGAAACTTTCTGTTCCTGCAAACCGCACAAATTCATCATAATGTAGTACTTTACCGTCAAATACGAATTTGCTGTAAGGTGAAAAAATTATGAAGGAAAAATATAAGACTTAACAAAGTTAGTGCATCGTACAATGTGTAAAGAGAGAGACACACACACACACACACACCTACACCTACACATACACACACACACTATATATATATATATATATATATATATATATATATATATATATATATAGTGAGAGAGAAAAAGAGATCACTTGCATATGAGAAAGCATTTCAGAGTATTTAACTGAAAACCTATGGAAAGCAGTTCTGCCTTTCTTTACTTAAGTACAGTTTAGTCTCTTAACGTGACTCACGCTCTTTGAGATCGTGAACTTGTTATCTGGAACCCTGATCCGATTTTGGATATCCTTTGTTTGAACCCGCACTAGCTGTTGCTCGCAGCCTCACTCGCTCCAAACCGTTTTCAAGCATCGGGCTGTACAATCTAGAGGGTAAAGCACTGGACATCTATGGTTAGAGTGTCGAGTTCGATCCCACCTCAGGGCAGAAATTTTTTCTCTCTTCCTTCAGAAAAGAAATTACTTTTTTTATTTCTACTTTCGAAAAATGCCCTTTTTTCTCCATTACCGAACATCAGTGTCTTAGTTGAATCCAGATTCGATCTAAATTTCAAGTTTCCAACTTAAGCCAATTGACCTGGACGTTGATACGTGTCAGAATAGTTATAATAAAAAATACCCTACCCCTTCTCTTCTAGGGCCAATATAAAAAACAGCGAAACGCGTGTCTATTTACTTTTAAAGGAAAGCGTAAAATACCAAAATTTCTTGTTTGTAGACTTAAGGGATTCCTAGATATGGACATTGTATATGAAAATGATGGCAATCCCAATCCAAATCCCTTAGAAAGATTTCCAAAAATCTTTCCTTAGTGGTACCTAACGTTATAAAACCTATGTACTGAATAGGTTTATATATATATATATATATATACAGTCCGACAATTAAGTAATGAGACTGATTTTATTCTGACGAAACAAATAAAAGTAATTGAATAATACCTGGTTATTATTCGAAGTACATCCCTCCTGCATCAATACAGTGGAATGACTTCTGCAACTCAGTTTGTGGTATGGCCCGTAATGCCGCTGTCACAGCTGCTTGGATGTCTTCAACCCTGTCGAAAAGTCGTCCTTTGAATGGCAACTTCAACTTAGGGAACAGGAAATAGTCACAGGCAGACATATCTGGTGAGTAGGGGGATGATTCAGCACACACACTTATTTTGTGGCCAAATATTCCTCAACAAGTACTGCTCGGTGAGCTGGAGCGTTGTCATGGAGAAGGAAACAGCTACCTGGGGTTGAGTATTCAGGCCGAACACGACGTATTCTCTTCAACAAACGCTCCAAAACACCTAAATAAAACTGAGCATTAACTGTGTGACCTTCTGGTACAAATTCATGATGAATGATACCCTTACTGTCGTAGAAACAAATGAGCATTGTCTTCACTTTTGACTTTTGGAGACGAAGTTTCTTTCCTTTTGGAGAATCTGCAGACTTCCATTCGGCACTCTGACGTTTAGTAGCTGGATCATAACGAAAACACCAACATTCGTCTTCTGCAACAATGGACAGAAGGAAATTTTTCTTCCTACGGGCAGTTGCAATGATGTCACGGGCGTAATCAACACGCGCTTGTTTCTGTTCATCAGATAACGAGTGTGGCACAAACCGCGCTGCGACCTTCTTCTTGCCTAAATCTTCCACTAAGATCTTACGAATTGTCTCCTTGTTAACACCAAAGTCACCTTCCATCATTCTCACAGTCACACAACGATCTTCTTGCACACGTTCACGGACCTTTTCAATCAGTTCCTCGTTACGAACAGGAATTGGACGACCCGGCCGAGGTTCATCGTCAATCGATTCCACACCACTTTTAAAACGTTCATACCATCTAAATATCTGTGAACGAGACAAACAAGTATCACCATACACTCTCCGCATCAACTCAACAGTTTCTATGCCACTTTTCCCGAGTTTGAAACAGAACTTGATATTCGCCCTCTGCTCCATGACGCTGGCATGACAAAGGCCTTTCACTTACTGCTGGTACTGACGTCATATTTCCCGTTGTGCTTCACGCGGGACCATGCGGTGTTGCCAGGTCGTAAATGAAGGATTACTCTCTCGAACTCACATATTGGTTTCTATTTTGCATTCTCTGTTTTGTCAGAATAAAATCAGTCTCATTACTTACTTGTCGGACTGTATATATATATATATATATATATATATATATATATAATAGATAAATCACAGCCATATTCAATCCACTAGTGGATGAGGCCTCTCCCCGAAGGGAGGAGTTGGTCTACTGCTCCCACGCTGACCAGAAGGGTTGGGAGAGGAGAGCCGAAGCTCTCACTGTGATCGCCACTGTCTTTTATTCACAGCAGCTCCCAATTGTCCTCACGATGCTGGGTCAACACCGAAATTTTTGAGCCCCCACCGGGAATCGAACTTGGGACTGCTCGCACTGAAGTCGAGCGCGCTACCGACTTGGCTACGCAGGAGCTCATACATATATATAAGGAGAATACTGAGAAGTAACCTACATATGACAAATAAACTGCACAACTTATTTACTGCTGTTACACGATTTGCTGAATTTGTATTTTACATTCACAAATAATATATTGGGGTTCTGTCACTATCCACCACCAACAAGATGATATATTTTAAACATAATAACTACTTATGTCCTGAAACGATTGTATGAATACATATACAACTGGATTATTTTAATGTAATTGTTTCATCTAATTATACGTGCTTTGAAAAATATATCATTACATACAAAGTTTGCCACAAACAGTAGTCGAATCTACAACCTTACAACTAAAAATCCCGCGTTCTACCACTGAGCTAATGTAAACAGCTTTACAAAACTCTTTCTGAATAAATTCGTAAATAAATTCAAATATAAGTGATCTTGCATGACTTCACTTGACGAGATAGGGGATTACTGAAAAATGCCAATTAATTATTAATAATAGCTGAAAGGAATACAAAATGAACTGTTGTGTTAAAAGAGGTGTACGATACCGTCGATCTATCATATAAAGCTCATTTTACTCTACTCGTACCATTAATTGAAATATTACATTTCGTGTAGTAGTGGAATTTCAATCAACAACCAGCGTAATTATTTTACCTGTCGAAACACATTATTCAATTTATTTACTTCACTAGGTTTTCGGATATTTTGTGTGGCTATAAATATTTAATTACTAATATTTCAACCTGTGTCATCTGCAAGCTACCTTGTAACAAAGTGGTCCCGTGCTTCATTCCCGCTGGGGATACAAGTGGTTCGAAGACAACGCTACACAGTAAGTCCCGTTCTTAGAACGTAATCTTCACCCTATTCAAGGCACCGTCTTTTTACATTGCCAATAGACCTTTAAGCAAAAACCTGCCTTCGAGTAGAACACCTATCATTATCATCATCAATGTTTGAAGCAATTTCTAAGAACTGGATTATTATTTCTTAAATTTGCATTTCCATACGTCATTTGTGCTCTATTTTTTTGCGGGTCAAAAACTCAAAGCACAATTCTTTCAATAAAAAAACTGACTTATGGAGGGCGCTTTAACATCAGTTTTTGGCTCCACGAAACTGGTAGAAAAAGTGCAGGCAGAAAATTTCTTAATATGTCAAAATGTAAATAAAAAATTGTGGAAATTACAACATTTTGTCACAATATTACATTTAGCAATTTGTAGACTATGCACAATGACTGATCCATTTCGTATGGATCGTATTGCACTATAACCTTTTCCTTCGGATGTGTTATAAGTATAATCCGCGATACATATTACATCAAAAAGGTAAATGTTGCAGTGATACCCTACCATTGAATTTTCATACTTTGATAGAGTAAGGAGCCATTTAATTCTCTTCCATTCAATGTAAATATTTTTCGAAAGGCTTCGTTGATGGAGAAATTACTGCATAAAAAATTTATTATTTCTTTCATTTCCCCTGGATTATTTTAATTGTCAATATTACGAGCTCTAATTCGTCTCTAAATCTTTGACTGATTACATTTTCAAGTATAATTTGGCGCACAAAATTTACAGAAACTAAGATTCATTAGATCTGCAACGTAAATTAACACCTGAACGTAGACATGATATTTCTGGACTTTCTATTTCAGCTCATAGGAAAATAGTCCAGCGGTATTTTGCTCGACTTCTGAGTATTCAAATAGGGCAACAGATGTTTAAACGCCCTTCTTACCAATGATCCTTTACAAAGCAAAAGTGAACAATCGAGTAGTAATTAGTCTTAAACATCGAATACTAATCAGTGGTGAAGCATCGCACTGAATCATATACGGTTGTTAATTTCTGTTCTTGTAGAAGGAGAATACGACGATGTACAAATTGGTTGGTTGTAAGAGGCAAAATAAAGTATGTGGTTGTTAAGACCATAATGACGAAAAAGTCATTGACATGAAGTGTCCACTTTTACTTGTACTTCTTTAACACAGAAAAGCTGTAACATATATTCCGCAGCTTTTTGGGAGTTTAATATGTGGTTCAGTGGTTACCGTCTTGTCCTCTCATTCGGACGGCCCAGGTTCAATTTATACACAGCGCTGTGATTTTTGAATAAAATAATAGTTTCAGCTATTTACATAACTCAATCAGACAAGATGCATACTAGCTGGAGATTCAGAAAGCAAACAGTGTGTTTGCGTTTGTTCTTTAACGTGATAATAAATCAATCTAATTTCAATGTTTTCATTGATCTTTCTATCTCCCTCTTTCTCTTCTTTACTATGCCTCTTACTCTTCTTCTTTGCCTTTCTCTCTTACTTATTCATTTTCCCGCATACACTCTCTGTCCTTATGCGAGTGTGTTGTGTTTATTCTATTTCTGCGGATTATTATAAACATTAGTTTATTCGTGTCTTGAGGAAAATGACCCGATATGTGAGTCAGGTTAGACGGCCGTCCTAAAACCTTCCGATTGCTAAGCAGAAAGGAATCGAGACACTTGATCCATCTCGGTCGTATTGACACGACATTAAGAAGCAATTTGTCGAATAACATAGCAACAGGTTTACATATTATACTCGTTGGGTTTGCATCTTATTTATAGCTTTCTTGGTACCTATGGATCACTCCGGGGTAAGGTTCAGTGAAATGCGGTAGGGAGCCGACCAGGTTCTAAATTGAATGTACCATCCCGGTACATGCCTGGTGTGGCTGAGACTAGGAAAACCTAAGTAAGGTTAAGCATCCGCTGGTACCAAACCGACGACTTTCCAAATACAAAATCAACGCCCTTCCAAGTAAGGTAAGACCCCTGAGAACAAAATATACTGTATCAATTTTTATCAGGTGCACTCACACACAAATATTTGTCTGGAAAGACAAAAATCTTCATTTGTCTCAGGTATCCTCCATATGATGCTCAAAGACCCTTTTCTTTCTTCTGCCTCTCTTGAATATACATATAGACAAATTACATGTACTATAACTTAGCACGGAATATATTTTGTGTATTTTGTTACTAACATATTTGTAGAACATAAACTTAAATAACAACATATTATCAGAAATTATAAAGCACGAATATTGTGTCCCACTTTTAAGAACTGACAGAAAAAGACGTTTCCTCTTGTCTTCCCTGTAAAATGTTATTGTTCTGTGAAATACTAGATTCATTAAGAAGGAAATAATTACTTAGCAACTATAGGTTTCAAAGTTCATTTTAGTTTCTCCATGTTCGGTAAGGACCTTTTCTTATTGCAGAATTTAAAATACACCTTTCAGTAATTTCAACTAATGGTTCACCTCAAGTTAAAATAGTGTTAGGTTCCCTGTCTTCGTGTTTAAATTGCGTCCCTCTTAAGTTTTTCATTATTTGCTACATAATACAAGAAATCATAAATATATATCCAGAACCCAGGACATGTGATAATGTCTTTTGTTAAATAAAGAAAAATTCGAACTTTTGCTCTTTCAAGCACGCACATTCAAAATCACACACCAAGCACTCTACGTGAGTTGTGCTACCTATTTTTTAGGCATAGAGAATGCTCAATGACTGAAAATGGCCTGTGAAACCTATGCTTGACAATTGATTGTTAAATGACGTCATAGGAATATTTGTTGGAACGTTGAACAACTTAACTCTTACATAAACAACTTACACAATCATGCAGGAGGACTTGAGTTCGCGTTTATCTTAAAGTTATCAAAGAGACTAAACAGACGTCTGAGAATGAACGTATAATACGAACTTATTACAAGATATGAATTTTCTACATGTAGACTCTGCACACCCAACTACTCTAAAAACTAATAGATCAGAAGTCAGGGAATACGTCCGAAATTAATTTTAGACAATGTACAAAGATTTGGGAAAAGATTAAAAGAATTAGAAAGAGCGTTTATTCCTAGAGGCTATAAGAGAAAAATGGTATAAATAGAAATAAAAGAAAAACTTCTGAAACCAGTAGGTCAGAACGAAGAGAAAATGTGGAAACGGAGCAACAAGTTTCCATTAAATTACTACAAAAAAAAAAAAAACCTATAACAACGAACTGAACAATCTAATCCAGAACTTGTTCAAAGGGATCAAGAGGAAAAGTAACGAGAAAACTTGTGGATGGGGTGCTACAAGACCCATCACTAATCGCGTATAGAGACAATAAAATTGAAACAAAATGTACTACAAGCACGCGAAAACAATTGAGCAACATACAAAATTTTCAACCAAAATAAATACAACATAATGAAATTAAATTAATAGCTTGCCAAAATGCATGAGGAAAAGTAAACCGAAAACTTGAAAACGTCATTCTTGAGGACCAAAATCTGGGAAAAACCACAAAATAAGAAGTTGTGATAGAAAAACAAAGAAAGTAAACCATCAGGTTAATCAATTAGATATAGAATTTATTGGAGCTCTACACCATCAAGAAAACCAGAAAGAACAAAAAATGGTCAGGAGAGAGGACGGAATAAAGCTACAACAAATGAATCAGAGGTAAAACAACAGCACTGTGATATAAGCAGAAGGGAGACTCCAAAGAGGAACATTCAAATACAGAGACAACTGAAATAAAGAAATGAACATTAAACCAAATCAAGAGAACTAAAATACATCTGTAACTAGACATAAAGGAAATTCTTGACATTGATATAATCATACAGAAATTCATAAATAGAGTCACTGAAACCCACTAGACGAAATCTGTACACGTATCCATACATAAACAGATAAAATAGGCATGCTATATAGTCTTCTATATAATAATCTAACAGTTAATGCGAGATGTATATCATGTACGCATAACGCACACACACATATGCACAAAACAGGTAAATAATTACCCCTGGAGTGGGCTACAGGCGTAGCCCACTATATTTCAGTCACTATAATTTTTTATTTTGTTGTTTATGCGTGTGCAGATTTCAATACCTTCCTGAATCAGTTCCAAGCGCAAGGTAAGTATGTTTCCAGCTATTAACTGGGAGCGACGTTTAAGCTAAACTCTCGAGTTTACGTTTGGGCTACAACTGTAGACCACGCGCCCACTCACGTGACAAAGTTGTTTGTTTTTAAATCTTGTACTAACATTTTGTTTCTTTGAGAGTAGTGATGACCTAATTAATATTCAGTGACGTGCAATACAATAAATTCTTCTAAGAGAAGTCTTCCTTCTGCTGAACAAATCACTCAGTGCTGAATGAGAGTGTAGATAGTGACGAATCATCAACTAGCCATTACTACCAGACAAAAGTTATAATGCAGAATTTGATAATGTGGGGATAACCCCATACATAACGTATTGAGAGGAAGATGAACAAGATAGAGATGTGTCTGAACGTGAAAATATTTCAGATGGCAAAAATGAAAAATATTATATGGGAAATACGAATTGGAGGAATGATCCAGGAAATGTGGATGATATAACACCAATCTAAATATAGCTAAGTGTTTACTTACCGATTCCAAATCAAGTATATCGAGCTGCTTAAACAGAGCTGAACGGTCTTACTCTTCTGAGGATCTTGGAGCAAAGCCAATCTGCGCAAAATTCGGAGAGAGTTGGAAAATGCTACGAATGTGGAAGTGGTAAAGACAAGTAAACTAGAAGTCGTGCGTCCATTATATGAGCGTATAAGAACCATTTACAAGGCGTGTGCATTGAATTTCGGAATCTGGAATAAAAAGAAAAATGCAAGAAAGTCATACCTAAAGATCAAGTTTGGTATCTAGAATATTTTTTGGATGAAGATATTTCAAAATACAAACTACAAATATGTCCATAATTTAAATTAACATACACTACAAAATCGTAGCATAATATTTCTGTTCAGTTTCACTTAACTTGATTACATCTTACGTAATTTTCTTCTTCATTAGGCCCTTTTGCAAAGTGAATAAAAGACTGCAGTTTGGAATTTAGAATTCTCATTTTTTTTCTTCGATAAACGTAAAGTGCTTATATTGTAAATTCAAATAGATATTATATGTAATTTCTCTAATAAATCATTTATATGTTGTATTTTTCCTTTATAATGCCAGCCAGAGGAGGAAATTAAAATACTAGATTGAAATCAACACATTTTCTTTATTAGAATCATAAATATGCAATTTTGAAATTAGGCTACAACTTGAGGCCCGCACCCACCTACGCTACAGCTAGGAACGCGCCCACTGGAGTGTTCAGAGCTTCCAAATATTAAAGAAATACGTTAATCTAACAGCCACACAGACATACGGGATATTTAATCGATATAATTCTACAGAGAATACATTTTTTGTAAATTTTGTATTTTGAGCCATCAATCGAGGTAATATCGGCCAAATACTGAGCCAAATATGATTGATAATGGCCCGATATTCTCTGCTACTAGGGAGTTTATTAACTAATGAATTCGGTGGGTCAGAAAACCATTAGCTGTTAATTTTCCAAAATCCACAAACATCCATACATCCATGACAAAGAACCTTCGATATCATGGCCTGGAACTTCAGAGAACAAGAATACCGATTTGGACATCATGTATATGTATTTGGGACATAAAAGACAGGTTTATTTCTGTAAAAGCGCATGCAATAGATTACACAGGTCGCATTAATGTCTACCTTATTGAAAAAAAATAAATGTGACAATGAAGGCGTAAATTTGTCACCCTAATTTTTCTGATTATGCACACCAAATACCTGAAGACAGGGCAAACGAAGTTAAACTTTGCAAGAAAATCATGCGGAATGACAAATTCCACCGTACTCCATGGTGTTGTCACATATGGATTATTTGGTTTATTTCAATCTTAAGTATTCAGTCAAAAGTTGAAACTTGTCCTGCCAGCGAAGTTCTTCGAAGAGGGTTCTCAATGAGGCGCCGGTTAAAGGTAAATTCTTGCGTTTTTATCATACTTTGCGGAGATGTGTTGCATGTTGTTAAATTATATATATAATACAGTTATTTCCTCTGTTTTTAGATTCTTGTAGGAGGTATCCATACAAGACAATGATTTTGTATTTCGATAAATTCTAACTTATTTCTAAAACAAGCGAACTTTTAAGTATTGGAATATGCAATACTGATCCACGATACATGCGTGTAGGTTTGTGGGAAGCTGCGAATATTAGTAGGAAACGAAGAGTCTCAGAGTTGTGTATTTTATGCTTTATTAATTGGAATACCAGTTGTAACTTTGTTAAGATTTATCTTGATACCATATAGCTATACATTGTATCATTACAGATACCTGAAGAACCAAGAGACAAGGATTTAAAATTCTGCTGTGCTAAACTATACTTCTTACATAAAAAGACAGCAACAATAACTCAGAAGGTCAAGTAGAAACACTTAAAACATGAATCTATTATTTACTCGTGTGAAGCACTGCGTGATCTAAATAATCTGAGGATAGGGAATAATTATTTTGATTCAGAACGGGATGGATATCATTGATGCGAACGAAACCAGAACCAAATAAGCATTGTATTGAATACGATTGTGTCGGGCAGGTGAGTGGCTATGTATTTACTCCCTGACCGCGTTGGAAATATAAAGAAAGTGAAAAACACAATATTCACCTAAGACGAGTGGCGAAAAAGTGGCAGTCAAGGGAACTCGCATGGACCATCTCTCCAGAAAAGAATCGGCAGCGGGTGTTGATTTCCCTGTTTAAAATCCGGCAGATAAGGTGTGTGTGGGGTGGGAGTACATGGATGCCTTAAGTGATTGAACACAAGATAAGTATTGTGTTCAATCACTTAAGGCATGCATTCAAAGTTGTTGTATCTACCAGAAAGAAACGACCGAAAACACCAAACAATAGTAGATCTTAGGATAAAACCATAGAAAGTATGGAATTGCTTTTCAATATGTAAAAAACAATAAAGAATCACCGCGTTTTATCTTAGTTAGACACCTACATTCTCACTGTCATCCCGTAGATATTAACATCAGCGATTTGACTCGCACTTTCCCCAGTAATTCACGTCAGATCAATCGACATTTCAAAATATAAATTTAGTAAATTTGCAGAGCTAGAGAGAACATTATTTAATGTAATATATAATTTCTAATAATACACTTCCTTGTTTAAAAATTCCGCAAACTTATTACTCAGAATAGCTGTTGAAAAAGAGTTTGTATATAGTATTTTGAAGTGCATGTAATTTAAAGGGTAATTATGTGGAAATGAGATTCTGAATATTCAGATATTCCTTTTTACCTTTTTCTCTAAAATAGTACTTAGCTTTTATTCTGTAGAAATGGTTTCCATTAAATATTTTACAGAATTGTCATTTATTTCTCTTATCCTATTTTGCTTATATTTAAATTAAATCACTTATAGGAACTTGCGAATAAAATTACCGCCGCAGTAAATACTATCTATTTATATGTCTAAACGGATCATATTTGATGCTTTCTCGTCAAGTATTCTGTATTACAAATTATGAAACGATTCCAAATATTGACTAAGCAATGAAGGCGCTAGACTCACGTTCAGAAGTTCCAAATTGCTCTTTCCTATTGGCACAGAGAATGGTAAATGCGAGAAATGTATGCATGCGATTATAGATCTTTCATTCTGCAGTTGACTTTCTCTGAAATAAACTATCTATTACAAAATACAATTTCCTCGTGTAAAACATTACACAATCAAACCTAATTATATTATTGACCGATTTGAACAGCACAAAATAATGTATTTTTATTTCGAACAATAACTATGTTTTATGATAGTCTACTAAGATTGCGTTTTCAATGATTTTCACCTCCTCTACGTTTACAGCGATTGTATTTTAGTTTTAAGGTTTTCCCCTCTCCTCTTTCTGCATTGCTTTTATGAGATCTGGCTCTGAGAATGCTGAATTATTTTAAGACTTCTTTTCTGAATTTGAAATACTCGTAGCGAGAGGAAACTTTGAAAACGCAAGGTAATAAAAAATGTTATTGCACTTTTTGATGTGATCACTGATATTTAAATAAGTGCCACAGATGCTGCAAAAGGAATCAAGTTTGGAGTGGGAACTTTTAACCTTGACCAAGATAGGCGCTTTGCATACTCACAATAGTCATAGCTCGTGTAATGGCGAAGGGAAATGGAGACATTGAAGCAGCTCGTTCGGGGTTTTCTGCTTAATAAGTGTAAGGTGGGCTTATCCACAGCCGAACCACTCGCCGAATACGTGAAGCATTTGGGGATAATGCTGTGAATGAATGCACTGCTTCTAGAAATTCAGATCTGGAGATTTTTATCTGTAAACAGTGGCCCAGATATCTTGAAAGGCTGGCCAAAACATCAAAACTTAAGTTGTGAAAATAAAATTCAGGTCATGCCTCTTTGAAAGCAGAAAGTACATTGTAACCTATCTGCAGTAAAATAAGATTTCACTTACAGTACGTTAGGCGCTCGCAAAGTTTCAGTTTGTCTTGAAAATTTTGTATTTTGTAATCGTTAGTCGTTTCCACACTTTTGAACAAGTTTTATTATTTGATTCTGTAATGGTGTCTCAGGTGGACAAGGGTGACCACCTCATTCGGTATTGTTTGCGGTGGGTTTGGGAGCAGCTGAGTGTTGTGAAATAAGTGTGAAAATGAAAATTATCCGAACTGGATATATGCTGAATCAAGTGGGTGGGAGAAGAAACGTCCATATTTATATGATTATTGTAATAGCAATATCGTCACTAAGGCTGTGTTTTACCCTTCATTTATCCAGCATAATCTTTCCTTCATTTATCCAGCAGAGCATACTCAGTGACGATAACCGTGGCAAGTAGATCACATTTGACCAGTGTAATGACATTCTGGGAACAATCTTGTGTTGTTTGATTTGTCACACGACCATATTCGCCACTTAAGAAACATTACCCTTCACCCAGTACGGCGGATTCAGTATGGCGGCTCAGATGGTCATCCACCTGAAAATGTATCCCCCTTTATCCCTTTTCTATTTGTGTACTAACAAGGAAGATTCACGGTTCTCAAACACGCAAATCCTATTCACACCTAATACATCGCAAGCAACATAGCTAGATATGTAGATTACCAAAATTTAAGGTGCCATGGTCCAGGGGGAGGGGAGTTAGGGGCTCCGAAACTTCGAATGTCATAAAAATGTATATAAAGGCTGCAGTGAGGTTGTAATGGAATATCTTGAAAACGGGAAAAGTAATCAAAATAAAACTTGCACAACATATAACTGACCACAAGTAGTAACAAAAACCATAAGCAGTGTTGCCAACGCAATACAAAGTTACATTTTTTAAAATAGCATTATATACCAATTAATGCACAGTTGAAAAGTAGACTGGCAATAGAAAAGAAAATAGCACAAGTTGGTTGCACAGTGTTGCAAACTATTGAAGATATATCGCATCAACACGAAGATTGCAACACTATGGCACCAGCGTTCACAATGTTATTTTGTTTGTTACTAGTGTCTTTTAAATATACTGGTATCTTACTTGACACGTGGTTCTATTCAGTGGTGACAATGCTTTCGCTATTCCCCAACCCTAGGTAATATACGTGCTGATTAGCGCGTTTTTACTGTTATTCCAGATACCAGCATATTGACCTGTGTCTCCACATATATTTTCTAAATTTCAGCATGTATCTTCCATAGTTTGCAACACTGTGCAACCAACCTGTACATTTTCTTTTCTATTGCCAGTACTTTTCCACTGTGCATTAATTGGTATATAATGCTATTTAAAAAAATGTAACTTTGTTCTGCGTTGGAAACACTGCTTCTGGTTTTTGTTACTACTTGTGGTCAGTTATATGTTGTGCAAGATTTTTTGATTACTTTTCCCGTTTTCAAGATATTCCATTACAACCTCACTACTGCCTTTATATACATCTTTATGACATTCGAAGTTCCGGAGCCCCTAGCTCCCCTCCCCCTGGACCATGGCACCTTAAATTTTGGTAATCAACATATCTCGTTACGTTGCTTGCTATTTATTAGCCTATTAGGTGTGAATAGGATTTGTGTGTTTGAGAACCGTGACCCTTCCTTGTAAGATATTCCATTTCCTTGTATAGGCTTGTGAAATACAAGGCTGTATTCGGACTTTTAGATCTATATAATAAAGTGTGCGTGTGGGACAAGGGGAGACGCGTGACGTCGTTTTTGTGTTAACTTTACTTCAAATCTTGGTATGGACTTAAGATACTCCCCTGATACCTTAATGATCTGACATAATTTAATTAAACTTAGCTAGATTGATTCTGTTTATACAAACTGTTCCATAATTCGTGTTATTTTCTACAGCACTGGGAGAACATGAAGTTTTCACGCTATTAATATGCAATTCTGGATTCTTATTGAAAAACGTCTCAACTTTTTAAAATTTTCAAATAAATTACAGAATATCACTGTTTAGTCCCATTAAGGGGGGGCATAAACACAAAAGTGCATTTTCCTTATGGGAGATTCATTAAAGTTTGGAAGCAGTTTTCTCCAATAATTCTTTATAAGGATTTTTAGACAAATGAGTATTAAAAGTTACAAAATGCAATAACACTCATCCGCAATGCTAGTACCTGGTATCACGAACATTATTTTCGGAATGCCAGAGAGCGTCAGATTAATCACAAATGTTACAGAATTATTGCTCCGATACTCTTAGCATGTGCCAGTGACTTATATAGAGCCTCTCTTCCGAAAATCACTTAAAAGAATTTTATGATAAATATCCTTAGCGGGGATATACAGGCAGAAGTTAATATTAAAATCAATTAATGTGAAAATTGGCATTATTGTAGAAAAATGTATGTTTTTGTTTCAAATCTGGGATGTTATTTTAGTAAGTCGCCGCCATAGGAGGACAAAGAGGAGACATCATATATTGGTCAAGTGTTATAAAATTTCCAAATAATACTCCGATGCTCCTTGCATGTGCCTGTAACTTATGTGGGGCTACAGCCCCCTTACGAAAATCACTTAAAAGAAACTCTCGATAAATATCTTTAGTAGGGACATAATGGGAGAAGTTATTTTTTCCATATCAATTAATGTGAAAACTGGCATTATTGTAGAAAAAATGTATGATTTTGCAAATTTGGAGTGTTACTTTAGTAAAGCACTGCCTTAGGGGGTCCAGGGGCCCGCATCATTTAATAGTTGAATGTTATAAACATTCAAAATATTGTTTTGGGAAAGCCAATCAGCGTTAATCACATTAATCACAAATATTACAGAATTAATGCTCCGATGCTCCTAGCATGTGCCAATAACTTATTTGGGCTACAGCCTCCCTTCCGAAAATCACTTAGAAGAAACTCTCGATTCATATCTTTAGCTGGGATATCTTTAGCAAAAGCAACAAGATCCCGTATAGTTAGAGAACTCGGACTAAAAGTGCGCGATATGCGAATTCACCGTTTGTACAAACAGTTACGCACCAATTGTTTTCACAGTGCCCATCTTGCATCTAGAAAAAATGCAGGAAGATCTCCAAGTGTATCTACAGAGGAAACAAAAGACGGGTGTTGTTATCTGTTAGTAGTTCACCGCAGAAATCCTTTGCTCGTCGAAGCTTAGGATTAAATATTAAGAAATTCAAGCTGGAAAGAATTTTAAGAAACTTGAAGATAAAACCATAGAAGGTCCGAATGGTTTCTAAGTTGTGAGCAAGTGATTATGGTGATCGAGTTTTTATCTCTAACTGGTTCATTGAGAAGTTAAATAAAAATCCGATGTTCTTGTTTCAAGTGATGTTTTCTGACGAATCCATTTTTTTAAAAATGGTTCAGTGTCCTCATCACATGCAAGATATTGATCATCTGTGCAGCCTAACGTTAAATCAGAAGTTAAATTGACAAACGAGGAATCATGGTTTGGTGTGGCGTAACTTCTACTGAGGTGATAGGACCTTTCTTATTTGATGAAAATATTACAACGGCTTCATACCAAAAACTACTCAGAGAAAAGATATTTGCCGAACTTGGTCGTTTAAATTTAGGTCAAAGTGATGAATTTTGGTTCATGCAAGACGGAGCACCACCGCATCGCTCAACTACGACTATAAATCTATTGAAAGACAAGTTTGGGGAACGACTTACTTCTATGATTTCAAATGTCGAATGACCACCAAGAAGTACAGATCTCACTTCATGCTATATTTTCTTGTGGGGATTCCTAAAACAAATTGTCTATCAGAAATCATATAACAATATAGATGATATCCAAAGATGAAATGGAAGCAACTTCCGATTTTTTCTGTACATCAAGCCTCTGTAGGTACAGATACAATTGATATTAAAGAGTGAAAAGTATGTGACTGGACCGGGGGTCGAACCCGGGACCTTTGGGTTACCGTCCCAATGCGCTACCAACTGCGCCCTTCCTTTTCCACTCACACACCTTTCACTCATGCTGTCGACGTTCTCTCTCGAAACCATCTGGAGAGTACCACAACTCCTAGTTGTGCTTGGACTTTCCTGTGTCTCATAATGGTGAACATCTTACACGGAAGATTAATATCCAAAGATGAAATGGAGGCAACTTCCGATTTTTTCTGTACATCAAGCCTCTGTAGGTACAGATACAACTGATATTAAGTTGGCGCAGTTGGTAGCGCATTGGGACGGTAACACAAAGGTCCCGGGTTCGATCTCTGGTCCAGTCACATACTTTTCACTCTTTAATATCAATATAGATGACTTGATACAAAGAATTGTCCAAAGTGTAGAGATGATCACTCCAGATATATGTTGGAGAAGGTGTTCACAACGTCTTTAGAAAATCGGATTAATTTATGTCTTGTTCGTTCAGGAGGGCATGCTGAATAAAAAGTAAGTTCATTTTATCTATCTTACACTTAAGTTAATGATTTCTTAAAACTATAATGACAATTGAGCCAACAAGTATTGTTTTTAAGAAGGAAAAATATGTTATAGTGTAGCCTTACTCAACTTCCAACAACTGATTTTTATTCTTCGCGAGGCATTTGCTTTTACTACAACCGTGTGTCCATAGTATACGATTTTTATTACGTGTTTACATAAAGATAACGATAAAATGAATTGTGTTGCAATTATGTAAAATAGGCTTATTGGTGTTTATGGAACTCTGAGTAGAAGCCGAGTTTAAGAGAGTGCCTTAATTAGTGACCATGGAGGTTAGGTAAGGTTAGATGCGGTTATGTATCTTTACAGTTTCGTTTGTTTGTTTAAAAATACTGTAAAGATATATTACCGCACCTAACCTTACCTAACCTCCACGTTCCCATGGTCACTAATTGAGGCACTCGCTTAAACTCGACTTCCACCGAACTTTGTGATATAAAGTTGAAAATGATTTAAAGAATTCCATACAGGCTGAGTTATTTAATGGCCCAGATTATGATATCATAATTCGCTGTCTGTCAAATATCTCTGCTAGAAATGAATTATTAAAAACATCTTTAACTTCAAATCACAGAGTTCCATAAACATCAATGAGCTTATTTATTCTATCTCGTTGTTTCATATTTTTCAAAGGACGAAAAAAGTGGTGGGGTACTTTCGATGATTTATGTTATTTTCTAAAGCACTAGCAAAAGATAAAGTTTCCATAATACAATTACTTTAAAATTTGGCATTTTTTAGCAATATGTCAGAATTTGTTTAAATCTCCAGAGGAAACTGGACAAAATTCCCGATTTGACCCACTTTGAGGGCGGGAATACAAAATTTTAATTTTATTGTAGGAAATGCAATGTTAAATTTAGGAAGCAGTTTTCTCTAATAATAATTATTTGTGAACACTTTGATGTAAATTAGTGCTTTTGCTAGATCATTCACTAACGCTGCTCCACTATGATGATAGTTGTCTTTCAAGTTTTATGTTTCAAGTTCTATAAGGAACATCCTAATTTTGCTTTTGAACATTTGTAACTTTTCATTTTGATACAGTGTGGAATTATACTCCTTGCTCTTTCTGATAGAAATTAAGCAGAAAAATTATCATCCACTCATTTTCTTTGTATGTCAGTTTACATTAGTAGTCTGGAAGGTATGGCCTACGGTATCTAGTAGGTTTGTTACAATCAGTGATTGCGCCAGACCCCGATCCCTTCTCGGGGTCAGCTCCAAATCCTCGAGACGACCCCCCCCCCAACTTTAACTTTTTTATGGTCAAAAGTTGATAGAAACAGTGCAAAACTCTACTAACACCCTCCCAATTTTGACTTTACAACCCCCAACCTGAAAATTCTGGCGGAATTCCTGATTATAATGTATTCCAAACCAGTACGTTCGATGAGCTCCACTGAAGTTGCAACCCAACCACGCGCAAACAAAGCATGTGTGTTACACTTTTAACATTATTCTAGATGTATCTCAAACCTCTGCAGTTCCACTGGAAATCATGAGTACTTAATCTGACCACCAATATTCCAATATTGGTGTCTAATTTTGAAAGTGACTTTTTTTTAGCATCCTCTTTATACGTGTATATTCGAATAGCCCTGAAAAAAAAAAAAAATCCCAAAGTCACTTCTATCTTGCTGTTGGATTTGTGAGAACTAGACTTTATAATGTTAAATTATTTTACTACGTTTAAATTCCATATTTTTATCTGTACTCCCTCTTCTCCTCTCTTTCTCTCTCCCGTTTCCTTTCTCTCTCTCCCTTTTTTATCTCTCTTTATCTCTCTCCTATTTCTCTGTCTTTGTTTAACAGACATCCATCAGTTTCAATTTTTCATGGTGTGTTTAAATTTCTCCCTCCATCAATTTATATTTATTGATTCGACTGGTTCTTATTCTTTCCTTTTATCGATACTAATACATGTATATTTTGAAAAAATAATAATGTGCTTATGTTGTTTGCTGATTTTAGTATGGGAGAGATAATGCAAGGAGAAAGAGGCCAAACACGATTTTGGGATAAGAAAATACCATTTTGGTGGCTTAGCTGCACGGCGTTCCCTGTAGCAATTTTTTTGATGAAAAGTGAGTCCCAACATTGTATCGTCCATTACTGGGCTAATGGACGTGGTACAAAACATTTTATTTGTGATACAAAACTAGTACAAATCTTTGACACTATTTTCGGAAAAATTCGTTAACGTGGGGCAACAAGCTAATGGTGGATCCAGCCATTGAATCGCTTATTACTGGCAAATGGACGTGGAGAAATCTTTTTATTTGTGGAACCAAATGATACAAACCTTTAACATTGTTTTCTGAATAAATTTCGAAACCGAGGGAACAAGTTAACGTAGCTCTTTATTGGCTTATCATAGGACACATTATTTCATTACTGATTTATTTTTAGTTCGTAGTATATACGTTCGTTCATACATGATATCTCGCAACGGTTTAGTGAAATTCAGAGAAGCATACAATACAAATAAAAACATTTGCTTATAATTTGTTTTTTATGTTGCCCAAGATACGAATATGCAAAGTGTAAATTTCCCTTAAATAACACATTACTTTTCAGTTTCCTTTCTAGTCTATTAAGAAAAGACATAACAGAAATATAATTATATTATAAAAGAAGAACAATTTGAAAGAAAACAAAGAATTTTTTACAGCAAAAATTCGAAAGGACAGCGCACACGGACCTACAATAAATTTAAAAATCAAATTAGTATAACTATAACCTTAGTACATTTAATATTATTTGATTTCACTCGTGATGAATGTATTACATGTGTGGAAAAGTGCATACATAGGAAATGCATAGTTTCTTCAAAGCGACCAACATTGGTACTGTCTCTGGAAATAAGCGTTTCTTTTAAAAGTACATGTTTGGTTATATTCCAGGATGCAATTATTTGTCTGTATACCTTTATTTTAGTGAAAGGAACAACGAGAAATCTCATATTTTATGCATACATTTTATATAAAAAGCCAGGAGCAAATGTGTTAGTCAGACACAGTTCACAAACAAGAAAGCATCATGAACAACGTTGTGGTAAGTAGCTCAGTATTTCAGTATTCAGTAGTTAGTATTTAGAATTCAGAGGAATTCAATTTACAACGTGTAAATTGTATATGTTGCCCGTAGCAGATACAGAAACAGGAAACAGTTTTAACCTCAATTTCAATCTCTATTTGCTAATTTCGTGTTAAAAGAAAATGAGATAATTCTCAATTAAGATCTATGCTATCAGGTTTCAATCTCACTATCTCACGATTATATAGCCGACAGAGTAGCCGTGTGGTCTAAGGCGTGAGGCCAACTCAACAGTTATTAGACTGACCCAGATAAAATAAAATTTACTACCAATCACAATTATATAAACATTTAAATTGGAATGAACAAAATCAACAAACAATAAAAAGCATCGCTTGTAGAAGGGGTACCTTTTTTTCACTTACCGAGAAAATGATTATTCTTCCATACCAATGATACGTACGTAACCACTTTACTTATCCTTCCATTTTACAGTTTAATATCATCCAATATTACAAATTAATAATTCAAATATTACTCGAATAGAAAGGCCATACAGGAAACATTTTATAGGTACAAAAGTACTACAAATGATGTATAATATAAAGAAGGTTATATTTTAAATTTTCATGTTATATACTAAAACTACTTACTCACTACTTACTTACTATACGAAAAAAATAATTCCCATAGTTATAAAACAAGCACAGAAAAAATGTAACTATGCAAACATTAATACTAAAATATAGGTATAAATAATGTAAAAAGCAATTAATGCAGACATACAATTCATCAATGGAATGGATTTATTCTTAAATAATACAGTTATCACACACCCCATCTTTAAAATTTGTATCAACGAAAATTGTGGGATGGTTATAAATGATAAGTTTATTTTCAAAACGTCACATGCCCGTTGATCCAGTGAAAAAAAAAATCACTAGACGTAAAGGAACACATTTCTCTGCGGAGAGAACACTATTGATAATTATAACCGACAAAAGTTTCACACAATTTTGTTTCTAAAATTAGGCAATTCATACTTACCAACTATACTTACTGCAATAACCACAACAGCTTTCACTTTGGAAAACATGAAATTATTTTATTTTTATTAGGTATTGCTAGCATTTGCTGCTTTTGCAGCAACAGCATCAGCAGGTGGTGTTCTTGGAACTGTTGGAAGCATTGGATCATTGTCACCCAGCCTTTCACTTTCCGTTGGTGGAGTATATCCAGCTCTTGCTACAACATCTGTAAATCCTTCGGCTGGAATTGATTATTATGTAAGTTACTAACTTAGAGAAAGGTAACGTAACTAGTTTTAAATGTCTTTTGATAAGTTAAATATAAAGAATTAATTACTAAACATCAGATCATCAAATCGAATTGTTTTCGTATGTGTGTGATCTTTAATTTTCAAGTTTTAATGTATCTTGTAACCTTTCCATACTTTCTACACTTCTATGTAAAATGTTTCAAGGCTGTAATACAATTTATGAAGAGCGTGAGGTAGAAGTAGTTAACCCCAATAAAAAGATTCGTCTTCATGTGCTGGCGCTTTCGTCTTTCCAGGCTTACCCACGATACGCTTACAGCTACGGAGTTAGTGATGCTTTGACAGGCGACAATAAGAATCAGGTTGAAGCTCGTGATGGAGGAGTCGTGAGAGGAAGATACAGCTTGGTAGAGCCTGATGGAAATGTCAGAGTTGTTAACTACGCTGCAGATAGCGTCAATGGATTCAATGCTGTTGTTACCAGGACTGGAGTTAGTGCTCATCCGGCTCCTTCAGGCGTTGCAGTCGCATCTACACCCTTGGCAGCAGTAGCTACACCAGCTGTGGTTGCTGCAGCTGCTCCTCTAGCAGCAGTCGCAAGACCTGCAGTAGTTGCTGCCCCAGTAGCTGCTGCTGTAGCCCCAGCTTCTGCAGTCGACTATTATGTAAGTCATACCTTTAATTACTTGCAATACTTCAGTTGGAAAGTTTAGTCACTAAGTTTAAATATATTTGACAAGGTTATGATATTTGTTTAGTTCCTAGAATCTTCTGCCCTTATCAATTGTGAAGATTGCAGGAAACACGAAGGTGATCAGGCTCGTAATATTTTCAGTACTGACTCACTTTCCATAGATTGAACCTCTTGTTACGTAGTGCAGTTTAGTAAATAACAAATGTTCAAGAGTTACCAAATGTTTATTTAACATTGTTATTTTAGGCCTATCCCCGTTATGCCTTTGGATATGGAGTGAGCGATGCCTTGACTGGAGACAACAAAAGCCAAACAGAAGCTCGAGATGGTTCTGTTGTGAAAGGTCAGTACAGCCTGGCAGAACCTGACGGCACAATCCGTGTTGTGAACTATGCTGCAGATGGTATCAACGGATTCAACGCTGTGGTCAACAGAATTGGAGCCAGTGCTCATCCAGCTTCTGGGTACGGATTAGGTGTTGCTCCAGTTGCTGCTAAAATCTTAGGTTGAAATACGTACAAGGAGCTTTTATTGTAGTTGATTGTAAAAGAATTTAACATTCCAATTGACAATTCAAAAGTCAAAATAAAGAGTTTTTATATTAGATATTTTTGTTTAATTCTCCTTCATACTAAATTAGGAAGATTGCATGCAGAAATATATATTTCGAGTATATACAGGATTGCAGGCAATATCCTGTCTACTCTTAAAATTCTTTGATTGCACGTCTGTAACGATTGGCCACATTCAAGGTATTATCTTTTGTATTCAAAGTATTACATTTAGCCTATTGTGAATGAATAATTTCTGGGAATATGTTAGCAATGCTAGTCATGAGTACAATTTATACTTTTCGTCTACACAGTGTTGCTTCAAAGCCAACGAATCTTGCTACTAGAGCAACAGGTAATGTATTATGATTCATTCAATGACTATTATCCTCGAGACCTTGCGTACAGAATGAAGTGAATAACTAAAATGACTTAGGCTCAGTTCTACAATCGACGACTCAGCGCTACGTTGAGGCCAACTTTCGTTTTACCTACTCTCATTGGCCAAAATCAGACTTGACCTCAACCTGACTAGAAGTTTAGCAGTCGACTGTAGAACTGACCCTTAATCAACTAAATCTACTTATGTCTGGTGTGGAAAACAAAACATTTGTACATATTTATACAGAAAATATTGAGGAATCAACATATGAATTCGTTTCTGATTTGTATTGTAAACTCAGTTGTGTGACGCTACAGCCAACGTTCAAGATTTGGACTGTTAGATTCCTCTTTTGTTCAATAGAAAATTTGGAGATTTAGAGAAATGATCTAACTATTGTGTCTGTGACTGAAAGAATCGCAGTGGGCTAGGTCGTCACTTGACTTCTCAGCCTTTTGTCAAACACCGAAATTTACTCTCCCTCCTTATGCATAAATGAACATTAAACACTCAAATATACGCGAACTCGTATTTCAACTATACTGTTATCCAACAAGAATTACGAATATATTTTTGAAGTAAAGCAGGGGAAACCTACAAAACCTTTGCCACGATGTGCAGGGGAGCAAGACTCATTCGTACCCGCGCTACATCCTCAATACTTAAGGGCAGTCAAAAACATCACCCGCAGACCTATATAGGGTGGTCAGAAAGCACTGGGACAAATTTAGCAGTGCTAGTGAATTCCTAATACTAAAACAATTCCGAACTCCTGTATCTCTGATTTATCACCAAATATTTTTTAGATGTACTTTAGTATCTTTTGTATTTCGGAAATGTAATTCGAGAAGAAAAAAAAGTTTTCTCTTATTTTGGTGACCGCTTTTTCATGTTGCGACCATCATCTTTACATTTGTGGTTTCTTCACACCTGAATATGAGAACGATATTCCCGATACTCGAATTTGGAATTTTATTTATGACCTGGCCTTTAGGCGTTTCACACCTAAGCCAGGAAAGGGTGGGAGAGAAGATGTTGGAAGGTATAGTGAGCCAGGGCCTAGATTTGTAGGTACCATCTCAGTATTTAACTGCTGCGAGGAAAAAAAAACACGGAAGAATCTCAGTCAGGAGAGGCAGCCACGAAATCTTTCCCAGGACCTTCCGCTAGCTAAACCAAAGCTTTACCAACTGAGCTACGGTAGTTCAGTAATGTTAACCATACGTTAGACACTGTACATTTCACCAGGTGGATAACCCGAGAATTGTATTAATTCTTGAGGAACGTGCAACCTTTCTGCATTGGAATTTTTTTTTTTAAAGTGAGTTGCAGCGTTCTTCCCGCAAATGATCAACTATCCTCCTATACTGATTGAAACTTTTATCATATATTATCTCACTGTCCTTCATCATGTTCACTTATTCTTCTTAATACAATTCAAAATGTGAAGCAAAGAGGCATTCAATGAACCATTGTATTAATACGCGTATATACACAGCCGTAAAAGCCACCAAGTGTAAATTTTCTGTTTAACAGTTAAAGCAGAGAAGCATGATGCGTGCGATTTCGAGCATAACGAAGCACGGCAAACGATGTTTACTAAATTACGTAATTGAGATGCTCTTTTATTGAACTCTAAAGTTAGTATGAATCCGCAGTGTATAAGAAACTATTAATAACTTATTCACGAAAATTTGTTACGGACATCGTACTAGAAAATAATTAATAAATAATATGGGTAGAGTTTCAGACGAGTATCTTAATCTTGTCTGTAAGGGTAAGGACTTCTCTGCACTAAGATACTCTAGAGTGAGTGAGTAAATTATTTATTATCATAATAAACGAGCTGGTGACTTTCTGAGGACGGGACGTACATTTTTTTGGTAAAGTGGACTGCGAAACATGTCCCCGACAGGAATTGAAAGCGTTACCATAGGCACATAAAGCGAGCGCGCTAACCTCTTGGCCACCCCGAGATCCGATACTCTAGATACTAAATTGGACAATTATCTTATTAATTTTCAAAATTAGTTCTATTTTTAGAAACCCACCATCTTGCATTTTGGAATTCAAAGTTAAAATCGATTTACCGCTGTTCTAAAATATCATAATAAAATTTTACTAAAAATTTTCTTCAATTGGATGAATTTTCAAAATTTGGCTTTTCTTGACTGCAGGCATTAGCGTTTCAAAAGTCACATTATTATTATTTTTTTTACTTAAAAATCGAACATAGAACCCTTAGATACACCGGCATTTGAAATTTAGGGGACATCGAGTGATTCTTGAGGATCACGAGTATGTTGTCTTGGCAAGTAAGTTATACTTTATAACAGTTATATCTTAAGGGACGAGATGACTGGAGAATAGAGGAGACTGCATAATGAAGAACTTCAGGGACTTTAAGACTCGACTGATCTTATAAGAATAGTGAAATCGCGACCACTAAGGTGGGCAGGCCAAGTAGCTTGGATGGGGAATAAACGAAGATGATATTCCATCGTAGTTAGTAATCCGGAAGGAAAGAGACAGTTGAGAGGACCGAGACGACATTGGGAGGTTATTATTAGAAGGGATCTTCAAAAAGTAGGTTTTTGTGGTGAAAACTGGCTTGATCTTACTCATGGTAGAATTCTATGAAGAACGTTTGCTACTGCGGCGATGAACTTGCGAGTTCCGTAAGTAAGTAGTAGTAATATATATTACTCATCTACGAATTGGCCGTTGATTAATTCACGTCGATGATTTTGTCATTGGTCCTTTCGCTGTCGATGATTTTGTGTCGACGAATTCGTGTGGATGCATTGACGTGGTACCATCTTATTCAGTCTGCAGTTACAAATAAAGGAAGAACAATTACTTCCTTCCATTAAAATTAATAAACTAATTTTCATAAGAATTTATCTAATTGAATATGCTAATTGTAACTTATGTTTATGTATTGACTCGTACGTACAATGATTATGAAATTCAAGAACGTAGAATGCGCATATAAATTAGCCGTTAATAAAAAAAATCTATGTTTTTCCTGGCCCTTACGCAATGTTTTTCATATTGGAGTGCCTGCTAATATAGAAACCAAGCAATGATCATGAGAAACTCAATACTAGATTCTCAATTACTCATTTCTTAATTATATCTTGAATCAGTGTTATTGAGTAAAGTTTTCAATCATCAGGAGGACAAACTACTTTTTTTCAGGCGAAGGTCGGAATAGAGTATTGGAAAGGATGCGGGAAGGAGTCAGTTAGGGCCTAAATTCAACTGACCATCCCGACGTTTGCCTTGTCATTTGAATTTAAGTTTAATGTTAAGGCCTTCAGACAATTTTGGCTCAGACCGGATGGATGATGATGGGAGAATTGGTGTTATAAAGAAAGCGGGAGGAAACAGGAGAACCCTGAGAAAACTCATACACACAGTGTTTGTCCACCACAAAACCCACATGGCATGAGTAGGTATCGAACTAAGGATTCCAATCACTAGACGTGAGCGTTCTACCATGACCCCATTTAGCCACCATGACCCCAGTCATTTCCCTCGTGCGACTGATGGAAAATACTGGAAAACTTCATTCTGGATGGTCGGCTGCTGGTTTCTAGCTTTGTTTTCTACCCTCATGTGTCTCCATCACGCTGTACGGCAATAAAATGATGAAGCTAAGACCTTATCAGTCAACGTATGCAAAGTCAATAGGATATAATTTACGAATTCTTATAATTACAAATTATTGTCATTTGTTCAAAGATTCCCTCTGAAGCACATTTTGTGAAATGCAAATAAACAAACAGTGGCATTATAGCTAGGTCTGAAACGTACTGTTTGTTACGTTGATGTCTTATCTTTACAGCACAATAATAACGTTTTAGTTATCACATATACCGGTATTCGTGACAGAATTAAATCGAATTCTAATGTCTTCAAAGATGGCTCCTTTAATGAACTTTTTAAATAACGAAGTATTAACTAAGGGTTGCTGAAGAAATATGATCGTAAAATTACTAAGGTCTATCTATTTGAAAGAGCGGACGAAACCTATAATATATTACAACTGCCACAGTCTGTTTGTCTTTACAAGGTATTCAATAAAAGTTGCTAGAAAATTAATACTGTATCATGAGATGACGTAACCAGATTACCTTGTTTGAAAACAGCGGATGAAACAATATACAATCATTGGATAAACTAATTAGTTTCTAATAGAAACACCACATTCACCACTCGATACTATTTACTCGAAACAGTCCTCATGAATACACAGTTAACAATTCTTGCACTGGAACTAATATTTCCGTCTATCTTTTTAAAATAATATCCGTCACACTTGCAACATAAATCTTTAACTCTTTTTTTTTTAAATCGTTTTGCGAGTGACCTTTCTCCTAATTTCAATCTACGATTGGTGTCCAGACTTACTCTTCCCTTTCCTTGCATCACAGGTGTATTCTTTTCATGCCAACTCGTGTGAGGTTCCTCTTACTTAATTACTTAGTTACTCGTTCCTTGAAACTGAACGCGCAGACGTTAAACCTAATAGCTACAGAACTTCCCATATGTATTTATAATGATTTTGCTTTAGACAAGCATGGGCTGTCTTACCGCGATCATATGCTTCACAGGCAGGAACATCTTACCTCAACATGAACCTGCATTCGAACTTGCCACTGGCCAGGATGTGTGTACAGCCTCTGTCGGAAAGTGCAGTAGTATCGAATACTACAGTTAGTAATGATTCTAGTAAAGTGCTTCATTTTTTCAAGGTTACCAAAGTACTATGTCTCTCACAAGCTATTAAAACATTCTGATTTTAGAAAAGACCAGAAACTCACCTTAAATTTTAAACACACCTTTACGTTTGTGAACGGTGTGTCGTTCTGACGTGACATAGTTACTCTCTCTCTCTCTCCCTAATATCCACTTCTAGTAGAGACACCTGATGTTGAAATCGTCGAATACAGTGACTTCAAAACTGCCATTCGTGTGTAAAGGTATACCACGAGTGTCGAGGAGGCCGTCTTTGAACATTATGACTATGTGCAGAATACTTATGTCCTTTGTTTTGGTTTTTCTATTTGTTAATATGTTGCTGTCCAAATATAGTTTACGTTTAATGTTATGATTATATTCGAAAAGTAATTGTAACTAATTCTGCACTGTCGCGATTCTACATACCATCAGTTATAATATCACAGGCCCTCCTTGTTGGTCTTTTAATCAGCATGCGCGGCAGAGCATGCAGCCACGTTCCAAGCCGACCCGATGTGTGGTGGTAAATAGCTTTACATTAAATACTGAAAAAGATCGAACAAGAGCTAAATTACTATTTTCAAGACATCACTGTTTACTTACTTATCACTGCAAACGTTTACTAGTAATAAGATCTTCTATAACACTTTCAAACGTCAAGTCAAAGGTTTCATGGGGTTACACTACCGTTTCCAAGCAGTACGAAAAAGAGAGATTATTCAACATATTGAAATTTTGATACATGAAACTGGTCAAGTTCTTTCCCAGGCAGTTCTCATATTGATTTAGCTAAGTTTTATGGAACAAATGGTATTTTCTTATACTGCTTACATGACTGGGATTCTTTCAAGAACTTGGCCAACTGGTCTGGAATTTAATCGAACAGTACAGTGTTTAAGTAGGTGCCAGTATAATTACCAGAGATTTGGGCAAGTTCTTGAAACAATCCCAGTCATGTAAGCAGTATACTACTATCACATTCTGGCATTGCACTGACATGACTTTGGATAACCAGCAGAAACGGACTCAAGTTAACTAGTATAAGGATTTGCTACGTCCTAATGTAAATCACGATTAAGTCCGGAAAGAATACATTGAAACAAAATAGCCAAAAAATGTTCGACGAGATCTCCCACACTTCGAGAAAAGAACTATTTCTTACCAGCGGAGTTGTGAATGTATGCCGTGAGGTATTGATGACATTATCCTACAGGCCATTCACAACTACTTAACATTGAGTAAGATTCGTCTGTTATTCATGCATGGTTGTCCTGTAGAAAATAAAAATGTAAGTGAATTACAGAAGTAGTAAAAAAAGATCACGCCTATAAACACGTTTACCCTCTACGTCCCAATTCATATAATTTGTGAAGACAGTGGAGAATTGTTTACTGAAATATTCATCAGATACATGAAGTTCAGATTCTTGATATCCTTTAAAACTTAACAAACTCATATCTGAAAAACATTCAAAATTTTCTTTCTAAACTAGGTAGAATGTGCGACAATATAAAGATATTTATTTTACTCCCGTATTTTACGGAAATAATGTTTCATTTTTACTGATATCAAACCATCAGACATGAGGTCAAATGAAGTCTTTCCCATATATTTACTACGTAGAAAAGAAAACAAGTAATTTTCGTGATTAGTTCAGAATAATTATTTGTTGAAGAAATGTTTCATGTTTTCAATCTTTCGTCTTTCGCAAAAATAATTAGTCTGCTTGCTGTATTTGTTAAAATCCTTTATGTAAGAAAGAAACTCTAAGGCCAAACAAAAATAGTTCAGCAACAATAAAGGAAGTGATTGTCGACATTCTTGTCGTATTTGCATGAACAATATCTGGCAAATGTATAAATAGCGTAAAGGAAAGGAAGGATTCAGCATTGGAGAATAGCAACACAGAAATGAAATACCTTGCAGTAAGTTGATTTCATATTATCTCAATTTATATTTTGTTAACACACAATTTATAATACATATAATAATCATGTGTGTGTAGTAGTAGTAGTTAGAAGGACAACTACACTTTTAAAAACACAAATCTATAATCCGACTTCTGGTTGATTTTCGTTTTTTCGATAATTATTAATATTTTTTCGACTTTATTGTTTCCTAATGATTGATTCTCAGTCTTCACTGAAAACAATCACATTTTACAATAATAATAATAATAAAAACAGGAAGAAATGTTAAGATACGGTTTCTTTCAACATAGTTTAGTTAGTTCTAATACGCAATGCTCTGCTCATAATAAACAAGAAATTTTCCCGGTAGAAGGGAAATAAATATGGAAAAAAAATATTAGGATTTTTCCTGGGCGTATACAATTCGTTAAAAATTGCGAAAATATTTTTTTCTAATTATTATTATTATTATTATTAATTTTAACTTTTCTAGTATTTTGTTGGTTTAGGACACTAAAAGATTTGAAAGCACACAATAAAAAAAAAGTAATAAAGTGTCCTTTACAAGATTCTCCAATGATAAAAGAAACTAATCAGAAAAAAAAACTTTTTAGGGTAGAAAAAAAAAACATGTTGACACCTAAATAATATTTTATAAAATGAAAAAGCACTTTTCTGGTTATGTTATGAGTCTAATTGAGATATTTGTTCACAATCTTACGTGTTCAAAAACTCTAAATTTTGTAATTTATTGCGACATTTCCAACTTTTACTTAGTCTCTTTTAACATCGTATTCAATAAAAAAGGAAGCAATGTTAAAGGACGCATGTTACCATGAATATTATAGTGAACAACTCTTTATTCAAAACATTTCAAGCCACATTACAAATGTGTATGCAAATAGTTTTATATAATTTTATTATCTTTATAATAAAATAAATTATGTTCTTTCTAACAAAATGTCGGTATATGTATTTACTTTGTAACAGAATGTATTTTTCCGCTTGAATCTTTACACTTTGTTGAACAAGTTATACTCATTTAGGCAAACCAGTAATTTATCATAAAAAATATTTTGAGTCAGGGTGTGACATAGATGTTGATAAATATTGTTTGTAAATCTTGTATCTTCTCAGCTCTGATAGACATTCTAAAGGATGAGTATTTCCAAGTACAAAATTATACATTTGACTCAGAAGTTGGGGGGATTATAATGAGCTCTATTTATTGTATTAGCTTAAACAATGCATAAACAAAAGAATTACGAGAAGATTTGGTGTAAAGCCTGAACCAACAGAACAATGATTAACAAAGTTAAAAATTTTATGCACACATTTAAATACCGCACTATTAGCCAATCGAAAGATCAAATACAGAATTGTGTATAATTCACATTTTTGAACATAGGTCAAATCAACTTCAGAATCGGCATTCACTGAATAATGAAGCGCATACACAGCTGACATCTACCAAGAATATATCGACTTATTTCAGACATAGCGTTCATGAATGAATCGAATTTTTTTCGACAGGTACTTTGTCAATGACTCAGTGCGTTTTAAGACACACAGTAAATCTGATTGAATTGAATTGCTATGATCAAGAGGCAGTAGCGTAACGAAATGAGTGCGGGCCCGCCCGCAAAACTTTTATCCGGGCCCCCTTTATAAAAGTGTATAGCAAACACAAGTAGTGTTAGTGTATACTGCTACTGACGATAAATTTAAATTGAGGCTTAATACCAAATTAAATGGGCCTCAAATAATTGACTTGCCCGGGGGTCCGCATAACTTCGCTTATTAACAACAACTTAGGGGCGTGATCATGTCTAAAATGCTTAAAAAAACGAATTTGAGTATTTTTGCAATTTTCGGTCGTAGCGCCACCTTGCAACGGATATACACTCTAGAGGTCGTAAGGTGTATGTATATCAAATATGAAATCAATCCGACAACTCCATCGCTATAACGGAATCTTTCGCATAACGAGTGGCAGCATATAATTCTTCTTTGGCATCTTCCAGAAGAACGAAAAGAAGTTGATTTCCTTAGTAGCCTAAATTGTTAAAAATCACGGTGACGTTGAAAGGGCAATGTCGTTAACTACATCCCTTGCTAACAAATGGGAGATTCCCCTAACATTACGAAATTGGACTCCGGATCAATCAAGTTTTTAGTTTGAGCCTTTTGCATGCAATATTTCTCCTTAAATTAGAAATTAAAATTGTATTAAATAATATAAACCTAGAAAATCGGACGCGGGCCCTCTTTTATCTGGACCCGCTCGCATTGCGGGCTCGAACGTTATGCCACTGTCAAGAGGCCATTCGTAGTTTCTTTTAACATAGGTCGATGGAACATGGTCTCTTGCATAGATTAAAGGGAAAAGGTAATTTTGAGTAGTTGATTTTAACATTGGAGGATTCAGTTTATGAAAACGCATTACTATTTTTCACAGCCTTCCACATGATTTGCATACATTAGTTCAAAAACATTATTATATCGTTTTCAGAGAGGGAGTTTTCTATACGGGTAACATGTAGTATTGAACCGGGACAAAGAAAATAATCAGATCTTACATTGTAATTTAATACTCTTTTCCTCTGGGAGTTTCTCCACTTCTTAAAAATAAAATCTCTCTACCTTACGGGTTTGGGAAACTTTACCGGTAAATATTTATTTATAAAAAAAAATGCTCATTGCCACGACAATTGGTAAATGTAACACTTTTGGCCTTCATTTGAAACTTATTCACCATTGTTCACGAATTAAAACATTCACTCTCGGGGTCTGTAATTAAATAACGTTTGTCTGTAGGTTAGGTCGTGCGGAAAGCCCATTCCTCTTTTGTTGATAGCACATACTTTGAGTTCATATTCCAAATGTGGACTGCGAATGTTTTGTTCCTTTTAGAAATAAAAATTTAATTTCCTGTGTTGTAACAGATCGAAGGATAAATATATCGAAATACGATTCTTGGATTTCATGAATATAATTTTTAGTTTCAGTTATGTTCTAGGCTGCTTCACCAGATATATTTTGTTACTTGTTCAAAACAAAGAATTATGTGGCTATGTGTCGGTGTTGTGCGAAACAATGCACCCGAGTTTCAAGCATGAACTTCTATTAGAAATATTGGTCTACACTTTTCGAGTTGCACATAAATTTTTCTGCCTGGATTATTCAATTACATTGGATTAAATTATTATGCAATAAATTTAACACATCATTAACTAAATTACAGTTGTATCCTATTGTCACAATATATTTCTGCAAAAAACTGAGGAAAATCGAGATATCATACTGGATGGAAATATGACGGATTTGATAAACCTTTGAGATAGGATAGCAAGAATATTTCAACACTGGATTTTCACATATTTTCCGATATTTTTGCATTTTAACTTTCTTGGAAACCCTTAAGCACACACACTGGAGAATAATGATAACTTAATAACCTTTAAAAAAAAGTTAATTAAAAAAAGGATTTTTTAAACAACACTTTTTTTAAGATGGACTAAAAAGTAAAAAAAAAAATATATTGAATTAATCTTATGAATCGGATAATAAAAGCATGGATGCTCTTAGATATTACGATTTTATGATAAGGTAAGCAAGATTACCTACGCTTTTATTTTCCGATTCATAAGATTAATCAAATTTATTATTATTATTATTACTTTTTAGTCCATCTTAAAAAAGCTTTTTTTTTTAAAAAAAAATCCTTCTTTAATTAATTTGTTTATGTATAATAGATTAATATTAAACTCCCGGCAAGATAGGCAACCCAATTTTCAAAAAAAAAGTTGCGGCGTTGCGTGCATGTAAGGATACTTTCGAATTGTTTTTAATTAATTAATTACAGTTAACTGGATTATTTTGTCGTATATCTAATGATGGAATATTGTATTGTCATCGGAAGCAAGGAAGTTTACAAAATTTAAGAGAAATCAGATGATGGGAAGTGAGTTTAAAATCGATTGCAAAATACCGAACAGACAGACAAGAAAGCGAGTTAAAAAAAACGTCTTAAAGAAGTACCAAATGAAATTAGAAGTATGAAATAATTTCAGAGGCTCTTTCAGTTACAATTTACGTCTTTCTTATAATATAAAATTCAACTCCTTTAGTTTCAACAATGTACAATTTTGTTGTTGGTAAACATAAATACAGAAGACAAGTATTAAATATATTTAAGGAGAACGCTATATTGTTAAATAGTTGTAATGAATAGGAAATGTTAGATTTTTGGAAGAGAATTTTTAATTTTCAGAAAATATGTTCGTTCCGCTAGATTTTTCTATCACTATTTTCACAAGTATTACTTGTTCTTTCGTTTCATTAGATGAATTCGGGAATGGTACCTAAAACCAAGACCCTGATTTTACCCTTTCCCATGTTAGAGACTGAAAGAGTACACGAGGAGAGACACCATGTTTCAGACAAATGATAAACTTAGACCTGTGGAAAGTACATTTTAAAAATACTCTTCTATGAGCTAACAGAAGTAGTTTGCCTGTATTAGTACATCCGTAAGGTAAAGGGATAGTGAAAACAGAATATGCTTGCTTACTCAAGACGGAATAGAGTCGATAACTAACAATATTAAAGACATACTTTGTCTAAACAAGTCTTTGTCTTAATTTTTTCTACATCTTAGTTGCGGTATATATATGGTATCCTTACAATACCATCCAAACTTATTATTTTATATAAAAAAAGTACATAACGCGAGTTATCATGATTCATATATGTCATGCAGTTTTCAAGAGAATAAAAGCATGTGATTTCAAAATAAAACTCTGAATATGCCGTTAGTTAAAAGTGCATGGGATGCTCAATAGTTAACCTGAATTTTAACAGTTAATGTACCTTGCATGAATATTTTTATTACCCTCTGTAGGCAAAAGTTAATTGCAATTACATTTTGAGAATTAATTTCAAGGATTGTGTATTTCCGATACGTTCATTGATTCTAAACCTCATCAAATTACCCTAATCTTAACAAACTTTAATCCAACATAAACTAAAGTGACTTTAATTCCTCAAAGTTTACGAATGTGACGAATCAGAACATTAACGTAAACATGAAGTTAAGTTTGTTTGGCCAATCCAAATGGAGATTGCCATACCTTTAATTTATCTCAAATCGTACTCATACTTTAGATGCATACCTAATTAGGATCTCTAAACGTTTTTATTCTAATACATTATCCCACCATGCGGATGCTACTTACAGTAACCATACTCACGTTGCTTTATACTCTTAACAATAACTCAAGAAATTGACTGACAGATAGATTCATAACATTACTTTTTACAGGTCGCACTCACTTTTGCTGCTCTTGCAGCAAGAACATATGCTGGAGGGGCAATTGGTTCCTACGGTTGGGGACCAGCTGTCTCTGCTGCAACTGGATCAATTCCTGCGTACACTTCTGGGCCATCAATTGCTGTCGGTGCTCCATCAGCTGCAGCTGGACCTGACTACTACGTAAGTACATTAGCGCAGCGAACACTAGGATATTCTAATGTTTTCATATATTGTTTAAGTAACATTGTTCATGATGCCATTAATTTTTGTCATGGGTGTTGGAACACGTATATCAAATTAGGAACCAGCTCAAACCTGTAAGTATCTACACAACATGGCTTACTACCTTAGCAGGTAAAGTTTAGAATCTTTCAAACTATTCACAATTGTGCCTCTTAAGTAATATACTAGTAAGTATTATATTCTAAACACTTCTATGTTTTTAACAAAATTAATACAACACAAACGTGTGAATTATGATGATGTAACTTTGGATATTCATTAATTTAGCAACCACAGGCCATACTGTAAAACGTTGCAGCGTAACTTATTCAATTTAACCGTCGTAGTGTAGTAGCTACGTTTGTTTACAGTGTACCGACGTAATTGAATTAATGTACGTTCAAATCCTGTTCATTAAGGTACCGTGCCCACTTAGGATATCATTAGATATTATCTTCTCATTTTTTAGAGGTGAAAAACACCCTAACGGTGACTAATTACAGTCCGTAAATTCTTTCCGTTCCCCATTAATTTGACTGAAATATGTGCGTTTCAGGGCGCGTAAGCCTTTCGATTTGAGACAAATTCACAAAAGAGATTCACACAAGAACTCTAAGCGTATATTGGTTATTGTCGCGGACGTTTGTTCCAATCCGATAAGGTACGCAGATTCGATTCCTGTTTCCGGCCACTTGGACTAATTGTCTTCATAGTTCTAATTATCTTCATAAGTATATTGTGATAGTTCCGTTTACGTTGTAGACGGTAAATTAATCAAATATGTATGAGGTGAATTATTCCTTGCTCTTTATTGCAGGCTTATCCACGCTACGGCTTCTCCTATGGAGTCAACAACGCTATAACAGGGGACAATAAAGAACAAGTGGAGACTCGTGATGGAGGAGTTGTGAGAGGACGATACAGTGTGGTGGAACCTGATGGTGGAGTTCGTGTTGTAAACTATGTTGCTGATGGTGTAAATGGATTTAACGCTGTTGTAAGCAGAACTGGAGGTATAGCTCAAATAAATGCTGGTGTCGCTCCCGCAGTAGCTGTTCAACAACCATCAGTTGTAGCTGCCGCTGGTGTCGCTCCCACAGTAGCTGTTCAACAACCATCAGTTGTAGCTGCTGCTGCACCTGCTGTTGCAGTTGCTCCTGCTTTGTCAGCTGTTCCTGCTACGGTTGCTGCTGCCCCTGCAGTTGTTGCACCAGCAGTCGCTGCAGCTCCTGTGTCTCCTCTTGTTGCAGCTGGTCTTCCTTCGTATGTAGACTATTATGTAAGTTTTATTTGCTTCCAAATTGATCGCTTAAGTCTGGTACATTTCTCTCTGTTTGGTTTAAAAATCTTCTCGCATATTGCTGTTATGTTTATAATGAATTTTCTCATGGGTATCTTCAAACTTTCTAATTAGATTTAATTGAATCAAAATATAAATGTAGTAAATTACATTTAAAGGCGGTTTACGTGTCCCGTTACATCATAAACATATGCGATATGCTAAGGTTATCCATCATGTATCTCATTAATAATCGCTTTAAGGCGACTAGTAGTCTACACAGTATAAGCCTTCCTGTTTGCTCTAGCTCCCACTTTTAGTTATGCATAATCTTCCATAAAAGCGATAACGAGTATCATCTGCCTTCTTGGCTCCTTCTTTCCAACAACCATTATCTTCGTATATATACTTATAGATTATTCCTAGAGAAGGTTCCCAAACGTTGGACCTAATACGAGGGACATGCCCATTTGATTGAGAATATTTAAATATACAATATTAATCAGAAAAGTATTAATTGCTGACATCAATCGGAATCCACAGGTAAGTAACATAAAATTGAAAATTTAGATTATAAAATTCAAACTACTTAAAACCTTCTGTAGCTATAGGTTTGTTAATTTATATTTTCTGATGAGTAAAACATTCCCTGGACTGAATTCAAGTCAATATGCTTCAGAAAGCATATTTATACAGAAAGCATATATGCTTTACCATATTTAATATATATAAATATGATCTTTAAGCATCTCAGACTCAGGACTGGACAGAGAGAGGGAAAAGATGTTGGAAGATTGTCGGCCAAGGCTTAGTTTGTAGGTACCATCATGGTATTTGCTTAATATTACTGAGGAAGAACAGCTGACACTTAAGGGTATGCAGGCGCTCAGATCGCTCCCAGAGTCTTCCAATTTCTAAGCAAACGCTCTATCAACTGATCTATGCCCGCATGCTAATTGTTGGCAAAGCTATTTGCAAAATTATTAGGGTATCTCTTTAGCAACTGTCCATATTTTATTATGAACAATGAGTGCTAAATGCTAAAGAACACTAACTTCAACCTTCAGAGAATGGCATTGATCAATTCTTACTCAGTGGCAATGGTTACGAAAATAATCATTAATAAAATATGTATAATTTTTGTTATTAGCACTGAAAGACAGTTCTCTATTTCAACTCTTGCCTTGTATGAAATTTCGTTTCCTAATTAGTTAATTCAATAATTTGGCAGGTAGTTTAATATTTCAAACAAAGAAATATACTTTTACAAATTTATTATTCAATTCGCTTATTAAATAGACATTTATTAAACGTTCCATACAACGTTTCGACTAATTGCATGAAATTTCAACTTAATTCAATTTAAATTAGATAAGGAACTACTTTACACGTCAGGATATATACAATTTCGCAAAGCCTCATATTTGCAAAAATTAAACTGTTAAGTTCTTTGAATTCTGTAATGACCATTTTCATTTTTGAACAGGTTTCCTGTAACTCCCTGCTCACAATGTCAAATATAGAAGACTTGCACAGTGATTTTAACTATGTTGTATCAAATGAGTCATGAATTGTCTGCCTTCTGGAATTCAAAGTTTAAAGTATTTCCTGGTTCACAATGTCTTCTTTCTGTTTTCTGTACTCTCCAGTATTGCCATCTACTCTCTCACGTAATTTCTAATTGAGTACTGTCTATACCTAGGTATTTGATTTACTCTTTGCTGTTCACATTTTGAACACAAGAAGCCAATTCTAACCATTCGCTAGCTTAGTGACCAATACTATGTTATCATGCTCTTGTTTTAGCAAATATTCTCGGTAAATCTGGATTAAAAATCAAGTGTTTATGAATCTATGAACAAGTGAGGTTAGTGAACATAATTGATTCAAAATACTGCAAAATGAAAACGCTTGAAGAAGAGAACAGACTTATCTAACACGGATATCAGTAGAAATGATGATATTTTAATAGCAATAAAAAGGGAACGATGTCAGATTGACAATACGGGTAAAGAGAATCATTCCCACTAAAACGATGAAGATAGGTAGACCTAAATGATGGAACAGGAACACGATCTACGCTTGAAATTAGTCTTAATTTTCGATGCATGGAGAATTTTATTTCAGAAGCGCTGTTCGCCTTTCGAAACTAGTTCCTGAATAACATTTCATTCTAATTAATTTTAGCGACAATTATTTATTTAATTTATCTTTTGTATGTAGATTCGACAGTAATCATTGCCATTTGCTTTCAGGCTTACCCACGATACGCTTTTGGTTATGGAGTTAGTGATGCTTTGACCGGAGACAATAAAGAGCAAGTTGAAGTACGTGATGGTGATGTTGTCAGAGGAAGATACAGTCTTGTGGAACCTGATGGCACTGTTCGAGTAGTAAATTATGGTGCTGACGATGCGAACGGCTTCAACGCTGTAGTTAGCAGAATAGGAAGTAGTGCTCATCCTGCACCATCTACAGCCCCCGTTGTAACTGCTCCAGTGACTACTCTTGGAAACCCCTCATTGACAATCTCCGGTGCTCCTGCTATTGCTGCTGCAGCTGTTCCAGTTGCCACAGCAACTGTACAACAAGCTCCTGCTGCTGTTTTCCCAGTTGCCACTGCAGCTGTGCAACAAGCTGCCGCTGCCGATTATTACGTAAGGTTTTACATATTTTATTGTAATTTAAGAATCGTCCCATGAAGTTTCATATTTTAAACTCATATATATATATGTATTCTGACCACCCCGTTGACCTAGTCATTAGCTTGTCTAACTACGTATTGAGGGGTCCCGGGTTCGATTCAATGCAATGCCAAAGAATTTTTCTAATGCGTGTGGGTCTGGAACGGTGCCCACCCAGCATCGTGAAGCAATTGGGGAGCTGCTATGAATAAAAAATACTGGTAATCACAGTGAGAGCTTAGACTCTCCTCTCTCAATCCGTATGGTGAACGTAGGCTTCATCCAGCAATGGATTGAATCTGGCTGTGATTTATTATTATTATTATTATTATTATATGTATTCTACTTGCCTTCATAAACTGTTTGCTGGTGTATGGATTCCTTGTAAATGTGAACATTTTCAATATGGTGTTTATTGAATAGGTTTGCAGTAGAAAGAATTTTCCACCAGAACGAGAATTCCTAAAGAAATCCGTCTTTCCTAAACTGCTTGTCTTCGAGGCATTTACTATTTTCAAGCAAAGTGTCTAATGTAATTCTCTATTGTAACTATAGGTAAATACCAAAAGTACTTTAGTATTAAATCACAATTAGTCGAGATCAAGGTTTTAGTTTTGAATTGTTTCTGTTAGGCTATTTTACAGAGGAAGAGGTAGTTTTACAGAAGCCAACTAGCAATTACATGTATTACTTGAACATTTATATACAGCTAATGAGATTTCTAAAATATTTAAGGATTTAGATAATAAACCTTACAAGCTTCAACAGTGAGGCCCTTGTTGAATGTTAAATCTTTAACAATTCTAGTCATTGGTAGAGAAACGAACTGCAATCCGTATACCTATTGAGTTATACAATCAGCAAATGGTATTCAAAAAAATGATATTAGCGATAGTATCCGTAACCGAAGGCGTTAGTTGTTTAAACATCTCTACTTCGGTTTAAGATTATGTAGTTTGTCAAAGAGTACCTTAATGTTCTTTCTTACAAACTTTCACTGAAGTGAAACAATCGAATCTTGAGTTTGTTTTCGGAATTCGCAATTATGTTCATTAGAATGATGAAAACCTTATTCTTATACCTTATTTCTTTATCAATAAAGTATTCATTTTGTCACTATAAACAGTAGCACTCACGATAAAGCGCAACGCAATGTCAGGGATATCGATATTTTAAACTATATCGATGCTAGGAAACACTTTGAACATGAGAAAAAACTGATAACTTCAACATATGTTTTATATTTTCAACTTAAAAAGTTCATGTTTTACTTGTATTTTAAATTAAATATTGTACATTTATAGAATTAATCACGTAGCTTTTCACAACTTTCGCATGAGTCAATTGTATTTTTTCTTCATTCAGGCATATCCACGCTACGCCTTTGCTTACGGAGTAAGTGACGCACTGACTGGAGACAATAAAAGTCAAGAAGAAACTCGAGATGGCGGTGTAGTGAGAGGACGCTACAGTTTGGTGGAACCTGATGGCACAGTCCGTGTTGTAAACTACGCTGCCGATAGCGTCAATGGTTTCAATGCTGTTGTGAGCAGAGTTGGGCCTAGTGCACACCCAGGGCCAGTTCTCTCAGCTGCTGTAGCTGCACCTGTGGTTGCAAAAGTTTACGGTTAGGTTTTGTAATCACACACAAAAAAATGTATTTAAAAAAAATATACAAAAACAAAGGTGTAATGCGATGAATTGAAGTAATCACATGAAAATAAACTTCATGCAACTGCAAGGAAAATTGTCGTTTAATTTTGTTTTGATCAAAACCTAGTTCAAAAATAGGAAATTGTTCTGTAAATTATTGTTATTGCAAAAATACATTTACATTACCAAACCACATAATAATATAGACGGCCAAAGTTACAAATTGTTCATTACTTCTTCTTTTTCTGTCAGTCTTTGCCCATCTACGTGAGGTCGACGTGTCTGATGAGTCTTATCCACAAAGCTCTGTCCTAAACTTCTTTCCCTGACAGACGTTTCTCCCTGAGATCATTCTTAACCTTATCCATCCATTTCCTCCTTGCCTTCCATCTACCTCCTTTCCCTCCACTTCCGTTGTCATCTCTCTACTGACTACAGAGTCAGTTGCTCTTCTCATCACATGTCCTTACCACTGCAGTCTCCTTCCTTGTATCTTCTTAGATATCTCTACAGCATTGGTTATTCCTCTTACTCTCCCGTTTCTCACTTTGTCTCTTCTTGATATCCCACACATCCAGGGCAGCATTTTCATTTCGGTAACATCTAATCTCTTGTGCTTCCGTTATTAGTCATGTTTCTGCTCCGTACATCATTGAGTAGTATAATGGGGAGATAATCAGGATATCCTGGGGGGGTAGTAGCGGCTATGGCCTACCCCTTAGGATTTTTATACACCATGTTTGAATTTGCGTCCTCTGCCATTTTTAGGAGTCTGTACAACGTGCGGTAGAAGGAGGGTGTAGTAATACATGAAAATGATATGTTTAGAGAGTGAATACCTTAAATGTTTAGTAATAGCAATTTATTAACTGTATTTAATTGCATCAATATGATAATAATATGATAAATAATTAAGGTTCAATATGGTACCACCTTTTTGTCCATACAGTGCATTAGTTAACAGTATCAAACGTGAAATAGTCAATAATCAATTTCCTATCAAGTTTTCAGTCATTTGATGTACATATTGCCTTCAACATCTTATATTTTCATTGTTTTAATCATGCAATTACTTGTATTTAATTTTTATTTAATAATTCAGATAAATGTCAATTATTTTATGAGCACCCTATAGCGACCACTCATTAGAAATTAATATTGTTGTGTTATCCTGTCGTAAGATGAATTCGATAACAAATCAAGAAGACATACGCTAGATATGTCGAAATTGTCCGTCAGGATGACAGACACTAAGACTCGAACCCGGGTTGTCTTTCTCAGTGCTGCTTCCAAGACCACAACGCCAGTGTTGAACGATACTGAATTTAAATGAAGTGTTTGGAAAGAAGCTAAATCACGCAAAATAGCTTGCCGATATAGAGAAAACTTCTTCTTTACTCTCTCCTTCTTCTGTTTTGAAATTTTGAGACGAAAGAAAACATCTGTTGCCTCTCTTCTCTTTCTAATAAATAGATGGAGGTAATTAATCATTAAATAGTAGTGTAAGCCAAGAATCTCCCAGCCCCTCCCACCAAAATTTGAACATATGTTGCGATATTGACGTATGTAGGCCATTATTTTGACAAAACTGACATGTTTTGGACATTACGGAGTTCACCTTTGGGCCCTTGGTTCACCCCCTTGACCTAACAGAGGAACGTGAAGGTTTACGACCGTGAGAACCGGAAGTTTGGTTGTGCCAACTGGGAGAGATAATAAGTGTGTCTGCCCAGACATTAATTGTTGCTGTGGCATCTGTTGGGGGCACGCGTCAAATATCGTTTTAATTTTCGCAGTGTCAGAGAAGACTCGAGGAGTGAAAACCTTTTCTGATGTTGTGTCAACTAGATGGTAAGAAAAATGCGTGATTTTTATACGAACTCTTCCTGAATATTTAAACACAAGAAACCAGTGAGATTTCATACGAAATATATTTCATAGTTAGGATAAATATTATAGATGCTTACGCATCCTGTAATGGAATTGCTGCCTTGTGTTTTGACATCTGTATAAGAAGAATTTAGTATAATACTATCATCTTTTATGATTAATTTCTACTCCAGAGATGTGATTATTCTGCATAGGAAGTGTTTTTTGCTTGTTTTCACACCTCTATTTGTATAAATGAATGATTTGA
>JAGDQP010000364.1:0-32395 GCA_022664845.1 Lepisma saccharinum
TTGTGGGGGTGGAAATTCGAATTTTTTAAAACCATGTCTTGTGGGGTAACGTTGAAAAGCTCTTGATGATTAATCTATAAAACCATAACTAGTTTCTCGATAGCGCTCATATTTCGTTAGGGGTATATAAGGTTTCATTGGGCCTGTTAATATCCATTGGAATATCACTGCATTCAGTTCTAATAACCAAAATTTTGCACGGTAATTAGTTAACCTATTAGAGTAAATAGTTGTCGTATTTATAATTTTATAAGGAAAATAAAATGATAAAAGTATATTTACTTAAAGTGTTTATACTCTGCACTTACCCCAATAAATTCAATCAAAAACACTTCGAAATCTACCTCAGCCTGTAGGCCTGCCGAAAGGATTTTTTTATTTTAGCATTAGTATTGTCATTGATGTAGTGAACAATATCGTCACACGACACATTCTCCTTAAGTCTGGTGACGAAAAGGGAGTTATCGATCACAGGTTTTTTTAAGGATCTTCAGCTTGTCAGGTATCTTCTTACATTGTACAAGTTTCGTTCTACCTTTATTATTTACCCTAGTATTCACTTTAGTTTTATCATTGTTTGAACTGTTTATAGTATCTGCTTATTTAGGTTTTAATATAAGATACTGTCGTCCATTCACTTGCACTTTTACCACCTATGCTACTCGGTATCACAGTAGGCGACGTTTTATTAAGTTCAGTTTCACACCCTTGTACCGACACCGTGGTCCTCTTACCAGCCACTACTTTTTCCGCATAGGTTTAATATTACTGGATTGCCTTAACACCTGAACAAGTTTGCAACTTTCCTGTTTCAAAGAAATGACTTCCGCTTTTAAAGATTCAAATTGATCTGTCATCCATTGTAATATTGCCATAATTCATTGTTTTTACTTACCACTTTAGCACAGTTACAAATTTGTTCACCGATACCTGAGAATACACTATTTTGAAAACATTAGCGTTATTGCAATGGTTATCCTGATCAGATTCACCAGGATTAAAAACCATTGTATTTATTGGTGTGTCAGCTTCCTCAGGAACCCTGGCACGGATACAAAATTGACATTCATACGATGTAACACCGTTTAACATGAAAATATATTCCACTTTACCCATTTTCAAACAGTTTTTCGCGTGAAAGCGTTTTCTACACAAGCAACAGGACAATATCAACTTTTTCCCCAAAAAACGCTCGGCGCCAATAATAATAATAATAATATTTTACGTGCTTGATACTGCAGTTACAATAACCTAGACAGCACGGGTATTATACATGAATTATGCAATAATAAAGTGAGTTTACGTACAAAGTTAAAGTCTAAGTTGACCTTTAGCAATCCATCACATTATTACACATCCTGCTTAGCGAAGTATTCTTCTGTCTCACATTCAAACAATTCTGCTGCCTCGTCTTATGAGGAACCCGTCAACATAGTTTGCTCAATATATATTCGCAATATATATCATTGCTTATAATACGCGTAAGCAACTGTCCAGCTCTCTTCTTTCTTCTGTTTTTCAGAGTGCCCAATTTAAGGGATTCACACCACAATTCGTAAGTTTTAGTTTTGTAGTTCTTCTGAGCTATATAGCACAAACATCTTATGTATCTCTTCTGTACACTTTCCAGGTTTGACTCCAAATAAGTAGGGAGGTAATTCCAAATCAAAGCACCAAATTCAATCATCGGTCGAATCACGCCTTTGTACAACCTTATATAACTCTCCATGTTTTTGAACTGAGGCCATTGCTTGAAGATAGGCAAGGCCATAGGCCATAGCCTATGAGTTTACAGGCCCCATTCACCATGTTCTGAACATGTTTCTCGCACGAAAGCTTACTATCAAAGATTACCACCAGGTCTTTTATTCTCTCTCTCTTTTTTTTTTTTTTTTTTTTGCTATGTGAATACCCTTCAAAGAATAACTTGATACTATATAATGTGTTTTTATAGTGAAAACTACATGTTTCGTTTTTTTCCGGATTTATACGCATTCCATTCATTTCGCACCAGTTGTTTAGTTGTTCAAGTGCTCCCTTAACTTCCTGTACATCTTTATATCCCCCTTAATGCCTTATACAGTTTAACGTCGTCCGCATATAACGCCACGTTGGCCTTCATAATATTCATTGGCAGGTCATTCACGAATAGGAAGAACAACAGCGGCCCTGAGGTATTCCTATTTGAATACATCCAACATCAGATATTGTTTGCTCTATTTTCACCGAGAAGGTTCTATTGCATAGATAACTACCGAACCATTTCACGAAAAGAGGTGAGAGGCCTTACAATTACAATTTAGGTAACAATATCAAGTGACTAACAGAGTCAAATGCTTTCTGTAAATCAACGCACAAAACATCAACTTGGCCAGACCTGGATATTTCATCCTCGATAAAATTAATCACCGTGAATAAATTCGTTTCTGTTGACTTCTTCTTTTGGAACCCATCCTGTGCTTCGTGTGGGATAGATTTAGCATTAAAATAGAGATGTTCATATATAATATACCCGATTCAAGTGAACTATTAAATATTTCCGCAAGCCTAGGCGCTAACAGTTCAGCGCAACCTTTTACAACATGCCATGGAATCTTGTCCGGGCCTGGTCAAGTATGTGGTTTTAAGTTCTTTATGGGCTTAAGGATATCCTTCTCCGAAATCCTTGGAATCCCGATTAACTTGCCTTGGTTGTCACTGACTTCCGTGCATCTGGAATTTATTCTGGTAGAATTGCATGCAAACATTGGCAAAGTCTGTTTCCTTACCTGTAACCTTTGGAGAGCTTCGCACCCTTGTACCCATTTTCATTCAGTAGTCCCAAAATATCTTTCCTCCAGCCATTATGTTATTTTCAATGTTTAGCAAAAAGTCTTCTTTTAGCCGACTTCGAAGTTTTCTGATTTGTTTCCTTAGCTGCGAGAACTGAATGTAGTAATTCCTATCCAAAGTCCTTTTACTCTTCACTCTCATCATTTTCCGTAATTCCTTGCTTGTCCAAGGTTGATTCCTTTTGCCTTTAAATCCAACCTTCTTCACCGGTATTACTTTGTCAAAACATGCATTTATGCCTCTGTACATGTTTTCAGTCATATTGTCAACCCCTATTTTGGTAAGTGGATCCCTCATTTCTTTCCTAAGGAGCTGATACACATGCGCAAAATCTGCTCTATTGAAGTCATAGCATAATTTCACTGTTCTATTTTCAGATTCCTCGATTCAATTAACCACAAGTTGAAAAGAAATCGCTAGATGATATGTATTCTTTTTTGTTAATGGGTGTACATCAAACTCCACCTGTAAATCCGGGTCAATAGTTAGGATGAGATCCAATTCCGTTGAGGGATTGTCGTTACTATTTTACTTATTAATCTGTTCCAAACTGAGTGTTGTCGTGAGTTCAAGAACTTTATCTGCCTTTTGCCTGATATAGTGATGCGTAGTTGTTATTTCTCGAGTGCTCCAATCGATTCCTGGTACACTGACATCCCCACAACCTATCAGCTTTACCCTTGTGAACGGCGGTAAATAGTGTAAACCCAAAACAATATGCTTACTGCTCCTATAGCATATTCACTCACCCAAATCATATCCACTCCTGCATACACAAAATTTAGAGGTTCATAACTAATACCATGTTTAATACACATTAAACATCCACCCCCTCTTTGTTTACCCACCTTTGCTGGGTCTCTATCACACCTTATAATACTATACTTTCCCTCAAGTTGTTTGAGATACACTTTATCAGGATGAAACCAACTCTCTGTAATACATACAAATCAATATTAACTTCATCACAGAACTCCACTGATTTCGTATTATGCCCCCTAGCATTTTGCATGTAAACACTTCGGGTCAGTTCTACAATCAACCGCTAAACTTCTAGTCAGAGCTAAGTTGAGGTCAACTCTCATTTTGCGTACTCTCACTGACCAAAATCAGACTTGGCCTCAACTTAGCGCTGACTAGAAGTTTAGCGATCGACTGTAGAATTGACCCTTAGTCTTTCGTCTTGCGCCTTCTGGAGTCCCCTATAAAGTGTTCCATCTGTTTGCTGCGTTTGTAGTCAACGTGATCCCGCAGTAACATCTTGCATGCCTACGCTATATGTCTTCGCAACACTTTCGTCTCTTAATTTATCGTAAAATCTTGTGTACAAAACTCCCTCAGGCCAGACATTTGCTGCCTGTATACACTGAAGGTCCACTTCCTGCACCTCAACATAAAAGGACGCATACCCACTGTGTTTAGTTTTGAGTTTCGAGCACTTCACTATTTTAACTTTTGTTTGTAGTCTCACACAATTGACAATTTCTTCCGCAGTTACATCTTCATCGAAACGTGTGACAAACAGTGCCCTTGTTTTGAGTTTCCGCTGAACTTAAATGTCCGATGATATCTTTGTTCCTTGGGTCATTTTCTTCACGGACTCCCGTTTAAGTTCTGGTTTGGTTTTGTTTCCCAAGTCCACTGGAAGTTCTTGCACCCTTGTATCATTTCCCCTAGTATGCAGATTAGGTTGCGGTGCACCTTTTTCTTGCTCTACACCAACAGCAGCCACTACACTTGTGCTGACAACTTCATTTCTTCTTTGTTGCTCCTTGGAAATGTTCGTATTACTAGCCACCTGACTGGGTTTTACGGTGTCTGCGTATGCTTTAGATGCTCCTTTCGAGAGTAAGTAGTTAAGCATGGCATTCTCTTGTTTTAGCCCCAGTATTTCACAACGTAACGCTTCCACCTGTCCCGATAAATCTTCTAACATTGATACTGTTTTCATCAATAAGCTCTGCACCGAAGAGCATGAAACACATCCTTTATTGTTATCTTCGTCCCCAGAGAGAGAAATAGGACTGTCTCTTTCTTCGTTTTCGTCATTCCGCTCACCATTAAAGACAGCATTCCCTTGTTTCATTTGTTCCTGTCCATCCATCGGGATACACTTCAAGCATTTATATGTTGACACTCCATTTGTATTATACAAATCATAGTCTGCTCTGCTCATTTCCAAGCAAGATTTCAAATTAAATTTCTTATTGCATTCACTACACGTTAAAACATGCCGTTTTCCAAAACTTTCCTTCTTACATGCAGTACACGCTTCTCCCATATGCGCCGTTTTATAATAATAATAATAATTATTATAATTATATTATAATTATAATATTCAATCTATATACAATTGGTGTATAAATAAATACATGTTATGTACCTATAAGCTGGAAAACTGTTGCAGTCACTCCAATACCAAAAAGTCATGGTAAGAAAATTAATGATTATAGACCAATTTCTGCTGTTGATGTCTTATCGAAAATTTTTGAAAAAATTATTTATAAGCATATATATAGTAAAGTTCAGACTTGTATTTTACCACATCAACATGCTTTTTTGAGCAATAAATCAACTCTTACTAATCTTGTACACTCTACATCCATAATGGGGCCTAAAGTCCAGGAAAGAGGTTAGGTTGATGTTATCTACTTAGATTTTCAAAAAGCCTTTGACAAAGTTCCTTATAATTTACTGATTAAGAAACTCTCTCTGTATGGTTTTCTATTTCATCTTCCTAAGTTGATTAGTTCGTACTTAACAGATCGTAATTTTAAGGTAAGATATAAGGGCAGTATATCCTCCACATATAAGGTAACGTCTGGAATCCCTCAGGGTTCAAACTTGGGACCACTGTTGTTTATTATTTTTATAAATGACCTCTCATGCCATCTTACTATATGCTGATGACCTAAAGATCTTAAAATCTATTACGAATATCAGTGACCACCTGATGTAAAAATATCTTGATAAGGTTTTTCAATGGGCTAATGCCAATCTGTTACCTCTCAATGAAAATAAAACTATTGGTATATCTTTTACTAGAAAAACTAATCCTTCTTATTATCCATATAAACTAGGAAATCATTTAATTGAGATGAAAACTACTGTTAAAGATCTAGGTATTACTATGGATAGTAAATTATACTATGCTAAACATACAGAAAATATAACATCTAAAGCTCGTAGAAACCTAGCTCTTGTGAAAGTCTCTGAACATGCAAAGTTTTGTTCTGCTCCTTGGTCAGAGCGGAATATGCATGTCCTGTTTGGAATTATAAAAGAAAATATATATAGCACAATCTATTGAAAATGTTCAGAATAACTTTTTTTTATCTTGGCTCAAGTGGAAGTTTAAGAGTAAATTCAATAATCAACCTATTGAGAATATAAGAACATATATGACTCCCACTAAATTGTCGGATCGTCGCCTTGTAAATGATATTACATTGTTTTATGGGGTATTGCATTGTCAAATCACCACAGATTGAATTAAAATGAGGATACCACAATATAATATAAGAAGTGCCTCTGTATTCATGCACTCTGATAATGAAACATCGCCGATCTCGCGATGAACGGATTTAGTAAATGATTATTATCAAAAGATAGATATATTCCAACAAAAATTCAAGTTTATTTATGATCAACTTATGAAGTTTAATAATTTGGGACAATAGTATCTCTCACAATATGTATGTGATTTTGATTTATGAACATATATAAACCATTTATCTTTTATTTTAATGGCATATCATGGAATAATTGCTACTACTAGATTTATATTTTTATCAATGTATTTTTTATCTTTTCTTTTTCATCCTACTTATTATGTCGATAGAACAGATACTAATGTTTTTGACTATTCATGATATGAGCTTTTTATAACGTTGTACTGGTTGTATATACATCTGAATATGGTTTATTTGTGGGTGTCATGACATAGATTCCTTCTATCCCAAGCTATGTTCTAGAATGCTTGTACTATTAAATTGACTGTGTGATGATCTCATTAGAATGCATTTTGGATGTTTTTATTGTACCATTTATGTCTTCGTTTGATTAATCATATTTACTTTGCCATATACTTTGTATTCGGACTTACTTCGTCCATCTCTTACATGTTATATTAATACGTAATTTTGTATGTGAATACTCTTACCCTAGACGGAGAATTTTCTTACACACGAAAAATGATTGTGCTGCCCCTCGATCGGAAAACTGGAACTAAGTTACATACGGTGTGTTAAAATGTGTGTAATTTCGATAGGTTTTTTCCCCTATTCTGGGGAACATTTGAGAACTTGCTCAAAATTATTTTGTGACGTCAGAAAACAACTCTACACGGTTTAAAACCAAATTCTGAGATAGTGTATTCCTAAATCAAAACTGGTTCTCCTCTAGACAGGTGTTAAAACTTGCATGGTTCCCCTAAATTAAGCGTTTTGTCAAAAACAAAACAAACACACACAAAGAAAGAAAGAAAGAAAGAAAGAAGGAAAGAGAGAAAGAGAGAGAAAGAGAAAGAGAGAGAGAGAGAGGGGGGGGCAACTTCTTGCAAAAGGTTTGGTTGCATAATGGAATGAAAAAAAAATATATAGATATATATGAAAGGAACAATGGAAATGTTGTATTGAAACTCGACTTGTGTCCCTGTGCAAAATTTCGTCATTGTAAGACTTCGGGAAATGAGTTAAACGTTGCAAGATTTGAAGATATTTTGAACAATTGTAAATTAATAAAACTCATGGAAATACGGAGCACTGCTATGTTACCAACTGAACGCTATATATATATAAGCTATCTTCACAAGGATATTTCAGGATCTACTTTACGTTTTCACATCTTCCTTTGGCTCTCTGGTGGTAATATAACTTTTACGAAAGCGCGAACGAAAATTTGCAAATTTGTAGTTCCCTTCAAATTCAAATATCAAAGTTACTTTTTTTTTTACGGTAGTTCCTCCTGACATAAATTTATAACTTGTGAGAAAATAATTTTTATATTTTGTTCCACCAGAGATGATATACATAAAATACAAATTTTTCGATTTTCAGAAATTCATAAAAAATTTACGGAATCATATATCAACCTTCAACATACTTTGATATGTTAAAAGTGCACAAAAATCAACTATGATATTCAATCTCTTTCGGGCGAAAAAGTGCCCTGAAAACCGGAATTGTTTCTATTTCAACTATCACGTTTGGACACCATTTTGACAAGTTCGCTTACGTTTTAGGTTTTTCATGCAGATTGTTTGAATCTCCTACGATAAACCAGGAGATACTACATTTTCCGTAAACATTTGCTAACACAAATGTTGGCATGCGCCACAATACAAAAATGGCTGACATAAGTTAATAGATTGGTAAATAAAATAATACTAGTTTGAACTATTCTTAAATACGGGATTTAAATATTATTATTACCAGGTGTATGCATAAGTAGTTTCCGGTTTACCTAAGACATGGTGCCAGCAAAAACTACGCAGCGTATTCATTTGACACATACGTCATTTTGATCGTCTGACATTAAACTACAAACACACACGAGTTGAGTCCGTCAAACACTAGCGTCTTTGTTTTATCGTTCAGTGATCATGTCGAAGTTTGTGCCTGAAAAAGAACATTTGCGGCACGAATTGCTTTTCTTATTTAATCAAAAGAAAAAGGCTGTTGAAAGTCATCGTGTGCTGGTAGAAACATATGGTGAACACGCTCCATCGATTTGAACATGTGAGACATGGTTTCGACAATTTAAAAGTGGTGATTTCAATGTGAAAGACTGGTAGACCACAAAAGTCCGAAAACGAGCAATTGCAGGTGTTACTGGAGGATGACCTAACTCAAACTCAACAGCAATTGGCAAAAGTATTAAATGTGTCACAAGAAACAATCAGCAGCCGTTTGCGAGCAATGGGGAAGATCAATAAACTGGGTAAATGGGTCCCACACGATATGAATGAACGTCAAATGGAAAATCGCAAAGTCACTTGTGAAATGCTGCTTCAACGTCACGAAAGAAAATCCTTTTTGTATCAAATTGTGACGGGTGAAGAAAAATGGACTTATTTTGAAAACCCAAAGCGGAAAAAATCGTGGCTTTCACCTGGCGAAGCCGGTCCTTCAACACCAAGGCCAAATGGCTTCGGCAAGAAGACCATGATTTGTGTCTGGTGGGACCAGAGCAGTATTGTGTATTATGAACTCTTGAAGCCCGGCGAAACCGTTAATGCACAACGCTATCGCCAACAAATGATTAATTTAAATCACGCATTGATCGAAAGACGACCGGAATGGGCCCGAAGACATGGCAAAGTGATTGTGTTACACGACAATGCGCCGTCTCACACAGCAAAACCAGTGAAAGACACCTTGAAAACGCTTGGATGCGACATCCTTCGGCACCCGCTGTACTCCCCAGACCTGGCGCCATCTGACTATCACCTCTTCGCATTAATGGGGAACGCGCTCGCAGAGCAGCACATCAGCAATTTCGAAGACGTTGGAAAATGGCTCGACGAATGGTTTGTCGCAAAAGACAAGCAGTTTTTCTGGCATGGTATGCATCAATTACCTGAAAGATGGGCGAAATGTGTAGAAGCCGACGGCCAATATTTTGAATAAAACAAAATTTATATCCCTTGAAAATTATAGTGTTTTCTTTACCACAAAAACCGGCAAAAACTTATGCATACACCTGGTATTTTGAAAGGTGTCGAGGAGCCAAGCTGGACGATTTCAGATAGCCTCACCTACAGGTATTGTGCACGAAGTGTCTGAAGCTTACTTTATCTACTGTATTATCCCAATTTTCATTTGGGCGAGGTGCTACCGTGCGTTGACACAAAGTTCTTTTGGGTTCGCAAAAATGAAAGAAAGAGACGAAGAGTTAGACAGAGACCCCGTAGTCACCTTTCTGAAATAACAATAATAATTTTAACTCCTGAACTTTGAAACCTAATCTTAGTAGGTTTTTGAAAACATTTTTCTCTCAAAAAAAGAACAAGAAATAAACTCCTTGTTTGCTGTAGTGTGTGTTATTCTGAATACAAATGTTTGGTTTTCGGTTGCTTGTAAATAAAAACTAAAGGAAGAATACGAAATGAAAAAGAACAAAAAAAAGTCTCTCTCTCTCTCGTACACACACAAGCAAAAAAAGTTTACCCTTGCGTCTGTTTATTAGGAACGTTATCGTTTCCTCTACTTCATTCTGAGTGGCTTGTGGAAGGGGAAGTAAGAACAACACACACAAAAGATCGCCACGCCATCTGTTAAAAATCGATTGACTGTCGGGCCTGCTAAAGCATCTCAAGCCCAAAAACTTGAAGAGGCCTCTACTATTCAACCACAGTAGGAAAAAAATATGATTTTTATCACATCATCTATGTGGTAAGGTAATCAGAAAAAATCTTAAGATTATACAAAAATTCTAGTGTTCTACATTAAAGTACCTGTAAGTCACATTTTAAATATCACTGCATCATGGGGTCATTCCGTTTCAACTTTATGTTCTCAAATTAAATTGGGTGGATAAATAAAATATATAAACAATAACGATATTAAACACTCACAAGAAGTAAATGAATACATGATTTGAAAATACAAAAAGAAATGCAAGAACTCTCTTTTCTCTAAGCATTCTAATAGTTTGTCTCAATTACTAGTAATTCAATATGAAAAAAGCTACAAATATTTTACGAATAATAACAAATTTTACTTACCCCAAATTCTTTTCTGGGATTTCCTTAACAGCAATTCTAACTTGTGTATTTAAATCTCTCGCTGCAAAAACAACTCCGTATGTGCCTTTTCCTAAAACAATTCGTTTTCCTTGGTCATCGCATTCATATTCATACTAGAAAAACAAATAAAATAGGTCTGAATTAAGAAATATCACACAATTATAAACATAAGATCAATCATATTTTAAAATAATTTTGTACAATACTTCTTCTTTTTTTTTTTTGTTTACATTAATAAGGATATTTTCAATTTCCAAAATGAAGAACAAAAGCGAAACACAAGTTTACGGAAAACAATAACGTTAATCACCTAATGTATCAGTTAGTTTCCCACTAAATCCTAAGTGCGGGTTGTGTTGGAAATTAAGTCATACAACAAAATAGAAAAATCAATTTAATATACCGTAATGTTCCCTATATTTCTGTACGGTAAAGACAATTAATACACGGGAGTGGATTTTAGCCCTCAACCATTTAATTATAAAAGATAGTAACGTTGACAAAATTACCGTCCCGTAATTACAGAGTATTTACAAGGATGACTTCTAATGGATTCTTCTTCTTGGGTGACCTACAGAGGATCAGATATAAAGGACAGCACCAGTTACATAGCCAACCTAGGTGCCGAGAATTGTACCAGTTACGTAGCCAACTGCGAACGGGAAGAAGTTAGGTTTTACGTGAGAGTACACACCAGTTACATAGCCAACTGAGTGTGCAGGAAGGTACCAGTTACATAGCCAACTGCGTACCAAGGAGTGCTCCAGTTACATAGCCAACTACGAACGAAGGAAGGAGAGGAGCTGACCATCCGGGGAGCGAGTGATCCCTCTTGCATTGCGTTGGTCCATTTTATAGGTGGTTTTGGGGGGTGTCTTCGTTCTCCTGCTCTGGCGACTTTAACTCCGTCTTGTGTTTATTTGTAGAGTTGACTGTCGTCTGCTCTAGTATACGTGTTGTTTACAACACTGTGACAAAATTGTGACCACACATATAACAAAAAATATTATTGAAACAACGAAATACAAGAAGTACAGTATACAATAACTTTCTTCAAGGACAACGAACTTTGGAAGAACCATAAGAACAATTATGAGTTACTCTAAGTATGTCTATTGTCAAAGTCTCTTGGAACTCTTTCTGATATATTCAACGAGTTCTTATATTTCCTTTGTATGACTTCTGCTACCTTTCTTGTTATTGCTGATCCATAAAACATAGCTCGTGCCATCGCTATTTCCTTAGCGTTAGTGTTTTCTTGTCGGATGTTTTCTTTAATTTCTAGCTGGCTTCTTTGAACATGTCGTGCGCTAGACCTATCTTTTCCTTTTCCTCTTTCATCAAAATCTGAGTCTTTCTTCATTCTCTTCCCTCTCAACTATATCCTTTTTCGTCTTTTCATTTCTGCCTTTCTTCATCCTCTTCCCTCTCAACTATATAATTTTCCTTCTTTTCATTTCTATCTTATTTTATCCTCTTCCCTCTCAACTATATCCTTTTATTCTTTTCATTTTTGTCTTTCTTCCTCCTTTTTCTTTCTTTTCCTCTTTCTTGATTTTTTCCCCCGAATTTCATGATAAGTACTGTAATTTTTCATGAGAAGTTTTGGCCATGGTGATAAGTTTTCTTATTACAAGTACTAAATGGATTTTCTTACCATGTAATTCAACCCCACATTTGCCATCTATGATCGCATTCAATGTTCGTTTACACATGAAAGCTCTTGCCTCAGTAAATGTTTGAAAAGAGGCTGAAAACTACGTCCCATGAAGGCATTGCCATGTGATAAGCCTAGTAAAACCTTGACCACATTTTCGTACTTCAAATGATTTTCTGTTCTTTGAGTCCGATCAAATGACACTAGTACTCACCAATTCTTATATTTTCCTCTCGTCCGTTACAGGTTCATTTTCAAACTCAAGCAGTACCCATTCATTTGAGTGTGTCTCAGCGGAATTTTTAAGGAAGAGATTTTACCATCTTCTCAACATCCTCCTTGTTGGGTTTCGTTACACGATTTTTGGTTGCAGCCAAGAAATACTCTTTAACAAACTTGATTTAAATAACTGCTGTTGCTTTCCAAAAATCCTGGACAGAGCTAAAGGTATCTCATTAGAACACACGATTTTATAAGCACGAAACAACTTTTCCTTATTGTAGATAGATATATTTAATCCTATCTTTTCCCACAGCTTGGGGCTTGCAAGATCTTTTTATATCAAAATTCTAAGATCTTTTTATATCAAAATTCTAACTATCCTTTCAAGTTCTGCAAAGAGAAGATTGATAAGAGATTCATCCTTTTGAAAGAAACCAACGTATCTTGAGAAGAGTTTTACATTTGATATCAGAAAATGAAGTTCTGTTCACAGTATTTCGCTCTTAAATAGTTGGCAATCCTTTCACAGTTCCTTTTCTAAGTTGTTATTTGTTCAAGGTTTCTCTCGCCACAGTAAGTCATACTGACGGGACATGCTTCCAAAACCTGTATGACTAATTCCATTTCAAAATCGTACAGGGTGGCCCTACACGACTGTCTCATATTTCATTCATATTTTTACATGGGATCTACGTGCAAAATTATTAGACCCATATTTTTTTTTTTTTTCCTCTTTACCCCCAAAAATTTTTCCTTCGATTTATAGCCTTTTAAAATGGCCGGCCTCAATACAAGTAGTTCGAAAAAGCAAATATTATGTGAAGTTTAAAAGTTTATTATGGAGAAACTAATGTACTTAGTAGCATACGCTGAAAGGAAGAAAACAAAATAGTATGCTTCAGTGGAGGGTAAAAATTCCCCTGATATTTCAATAGGAATCGCGCAACTAACTCGCAACGTTGCTAATTTTTTAGATTATTTTTTCTAACTTTAGATATTTTTTTTTCGGTACCCATGGGTCAGACGACTATTTTCTTCCTCTATCATAAGCACCTCTATAAGTTGTGTTAAAACTGTAAAGGTTTTGCGTTTCTGATGATTACATCTTAAGTTACAGCGTCATGAAAAGCTGAAAAATTCATTAAGTCGCCAAGGTTAGATGCCATTTCTTTTAAATAAAAAAAAAAAAAAAAAAAAAAAAAAACACCTTTTAAAAATCGAAATTTTTTACTAGTATTCGAGAAGTACCTGAACAGTAATATCCTTTTTACCGTTTGTGCTGCCCGAGCCCCTAACCTTCGCAATTAATTATTGAAATTTCGATTTTTGTACTCGGGGACAATAAGATTTTCCGGTGGTTATAAATGGACATTTAGATCCTATATACAAACTTGGCACCCGTAAGTAACACGAAAATGATCCAAAAAAGAAGGAAACGTGTTCAGCAAAGAAAATTCCTGTGGCAGAGTCAAATAGAACGAAATCAGCGTTGCCAAGCCATTCCAAGGTTGTAATTTTCGAATGGCACTAGGTCTGCAGTAGGCGAAGAGGAAGCCAATAATATGCACATAAGATATCAGTATTGCTAACTTATACAGCTATAATGGATCAAAGTTCAAAGGGACCAGTACAGCGAAACAACGAAGTGAAGAACTGCAAATTATGTGGACAATAGAAAAGTATGTACGGTACGTTGTTTTTTATTCTCTTGGATATAAAATGTATGTTGATTTACTGAATTGCACATAGTATAACAATACTATCGACAACGCTAGTACATACGTTACAACAATCAAACGATAAATATTACACTCTACTATTATTAAATTATTAACTCGAAGGTAATGTTTAAAAAAATAGCATCAAGACAATGTTTTCAGTGTTAAAATTACATGTGCTTTTCACATAAATATTGCCTGTTAATGAGAAACTATAACTGATTCAAATAATATACAAGAATGGCTTTTAAAACTGGTTGTTCAAATATATATATTATTATGACTTCAATAAGGATACTATGTATGGGATACTATGTGAGGACTGGTACTATGGTATGGTATGGTATGGTTCGTCGAACCCACAACCAATTAAACTGTGAAATGTGCCTCTCTGCCTAAAAAAAACACACACACACACAAAAAGAAAAAAAATTGTCAAATGGAATGTTAAGAACAGAATTCTACTGGATTTGTGCCTAAACGGCTTACTGCTTACCCTGTAGGCGCCCAAAATTTGGACTCGGTTCAACAGATCCTCCCCTTAGTATGTTACTTTTTTATCCGACTGAAAATTTCATTACGGGTATGTGTTTTTGTTTTTTGCTAGCAATAAACACTGGTATATCTGGACTTGGCAACACTGATATTTTAAGCGCCACTTAGTTTGATACTGATAAACGTAAATGTTGGATTTGCAGTATTGAAAGAAAAGTAATTCGTTTAACATCCTACGAGTTTTATATTTTGATTTATATGCTTTAGTGTTCTCGTAGCTACAATACGAATGTTTTGAAGTCTAATACTGTTTGTGCAGAGTGTAGTATTGCATAGTAATAACAGCGAAAGTGTTCTTAGTTATATAAAATTGAAATGTCTAGAAAACGTGTTATAGTATTACAAATATTTTAATATTCAATTCTGTTAGTTTAAAATAATATGTCTAATTATTCAAATATTCAATAAACTAAACAAATATTATTGTTTCATAAACGAAGTGAAACAATTATCATACTGTCAATTCCATTTCATAATCGGTGAAAATCTTTGAGTTGCCATAGTCGTTTTTTTTTTAAATTATTGAACCTGTAATGAGAAATGGATGCACTGAGTATATGTTATTTTGTACATTTTGTGAAAGTTAGCAATGGTAAACATAATACATATCAATGAAAAGTCCATTTATAACCACCAGAAAATCTTAGTGTCCCGAGTACAAAAATCGAAATTTCAATAATTAATTGCAAAGGCTAGGGGCTCGAGCCACACACGGTAAAAAGGATATTAATGTTCAAACACTTCTCGAGCACTAGTAAAAAATTTAGATTTTTAAAAGGTGGGTTTCTATCATATTGCTGAAGGAGGAGAATGTTGTTCAATACTCTCTTCACTAACACTTGAAACACAGAGTCTGCTTACAAAAAATCAGTGTAAACCACGAGTCAATTTCAGTCTGCAGTTTTCCTTGTGCTTGTCTCCTTTGGCACGTTGAGACAAAACTATCTTTTGACACAGGCACAGTATGTCCTTTTGCACACACAAATATATCTTCACTTTCAATTTTCTTTGCCCATTCCTTAATGTAATAGAAGTTCTTTTTTTTTTTTTTTTTTTTTTTTAATCAACTAACAGTCCTTGACGTGACACTTCTCCATCTTTCAACCATTTATCATTTATCTACCAGTACTTAAAACACACACAAACAAACGTTTAATTCCTAATATTATTTTTATGAGGCTATCTTCTTTATTTTCTAGCACAAAACACAACTACAGACTGACTGAGAAACAGATATATTTTTAAAAAAGAAACAGAAAGAGAAAGGAGATATACATATGAAAGAGACAGCACACAGACCTATAAACGAAGCACTCTACTTAAATAGAAGGGAGCTTTCCCATAGCATTCTATACTTAGACCAAATGTACAGTCTTAAGACATCAACATCTAAAAGATATTAATGCCAACAGTAAAATAACTAGTTCAGTAATCTAGTCTTTGAAGCTAATGAGATAAAATATATAATTATCTTTTAACATTTTAGGATATGATATTTTAGACAAAGCAAGGGAGAGGCTAAGTCAACATGAGATCTGATTCAGTGAGACTGTTCATGCAATAAATACTGTTGAGCTCATATTTGTTTGCTGTAGGACCCTTTTAATATTCTCGTATATAATACAATAATGAACAATGATCCAACAACTATGTCAAAATTAAAACTATATTGCTACTCAACTACTGTACACCAACTAGTTCAAAAGAAACAGCTTTCACAAAAAAGGAAGAATGTAAAAAATAAATTATGACATTTTAAAGTGTGTTTTTTTTTTTTTTTTTTTAAATAATAATAATAGAAATATGGACCAAGTTATGGACGGCAAAAGTGGACTTAGGTTTAATGGCTTGGACGAACTGTTCGTATACGCGGATGATGTAGATTTAATTAGGGATGATATAGATACACCACAAAGTAACACCGATGTCTTAATAGACGCTTGCGACGAGATACGTCTACAGGTGAACGTGAACATGGTAACAAAACCGAAACACAGAAGATGTAGGGAATAGAGACAATTTAAATTTGAGAGCATTTGTAACACGCAAGAACAAGGTCATGGAAGAAATAAAATGTCGCTTAGCATCGGGAAATGCATGTTTCTATTCAGTCCAGAATCTCCTAGCCTCGCGATTAGTATACGAAAAAGTGAAACTGAACATATACAGAGTACCCACGACAATTGGTAGACGTTCTCCTATTCTCTGGGGAGGCGCCTGCTGGGAGACCAATAACTCAAAATCTGGGGGCTAGAGAGACAGGAATAGCTTCTTTGTTGTATGGATAGAAACTTGAATAATGCAAATATTGCAAGTTAGAGGCTAGTTTTATGAAAACAAAACTACTAGAGATATCGTTATCTAGACTGATATTAACGTCAAGGAATTCAGCTTCCTTACTTCACCCTAACCTATTTTCCTCAAAACCTTTGTTCCGTTCTTTTTCCAATGTTACTACTCCATGTTTTATTATTATTATTATTATTATTATTATTATTATTCCGTTTTCGGCTGACTGAATTTAAGTTTATCTGATTGCTCACTTTTCAACACAGAGAAACCCCTTTCCCAGCAATACTTACGCGCGCTTCGCTTTTTTTTTTTTTTTTTTTTGAAGTGGACATCCGCTATCTTGGTTTCTTAAGCAGTAACTGAAATATGGGACTCTGTGACTATATCTTCGTTATCTTCGCTTTACTAATAAAGATGAGACGGTAGCTCTAAATATATCAACTGTTTATTGTGTTTACCTATCTGACCTTTTTCAATTTCTACGTTATATAGAGGGTGAGGCAATGAAAACATCTGATCCTGTCGTAATCGATTGGTTTACCAAAAAAAAAAAATCTCGAAACATTTCAACTTTAATTTCGAGGGACGAATTACTGTGACAAATTTAAGCGTACTGTTCCATTCTCTGCGCTCAAGTGGAAAAACCTTCAATTTTCTTAAACGTCGTTTGACGCATAGTTTAAATTATTTACAAAAACATTATAACTCTGAAATTTCACTCATGGCTTGTTCCCACGCTTTAATCCAATTTAAAAACCCGGACTTTCCCAGGTGCTTGTTTTCCATACATACGCCAAGAACATACCTCAAAATATCACCATCATCATTAATCGAGGTTAATGATTATGATAACTATGAAAATAACATCCAGAAAAAGAAGTTTCTTTTAAGTGACCTCTCCACTCTTCTCACCGCCACCCGATCCACTCAGTTCTTTCTGTAGTTTTCAAAGGAACAACGCACAATTACTATTTACTTTACATTTCCAATACAAAAAAAAAAAGAAAAAAAAAAGGTAGATAAGAAATGTGCAGATAGAAACCACCTATATAAGAAGAAAAAAGGACATTGGATCACTTAAAGGAGAAAAAGCAGCACCAACAAGAGAAATTCTTCCTAATAGAATAAACTTCTGTGAATCAACCCAAATCAAGCTGAGAACTATACAATATAGAAAGAGCACAACAGAGCACATTTTTATTATCATTTACAGCAGATTCACTTTTTACTGTAGTTGAACAAGATCCTCGTTCAAATGTAGAGATTCCTTGCTTTGTTTCTCAGCATCTAACTCATTCGCCTCTATTGCTAGAGAGGTTATTTCCGATCCATAGTGGCGATTTTGAGATGCACCTACCTCACGAAATTCTATGACGCCACCACTGATGGTGCTCTATTTGGTGGCCCTGTATCGAAGTTTCCATCGGTGTAGGTTGGCACGTAGTGTAAAAGCCCGTTTGAGGCAACCGAAGGAGCAATAGTCCATCGGTAAGGCATACGGAGATATCACTGGAATGTGGGCGAAGGGAATGGCACAGATACCAATTTCTTCTGACATTTTTGTTGAAGGAAGAGGTCCGTCAAACGAGAGGTATGGCTGGATGCTGCCAAAACCGATTTGGCTCCCTACCATACAGGTGTGTCATGGCGACGTTAGCTCGATAACTGGAATTCACCTTGGCATTTTTGGCGGCACTGTGTATCTTGAATTTCCCATTATAACAGAAACTAGTAACCTATAACCATCATTCATTCCTTTCCAAAAATTTCCCTACATTCACGGTATCATCTTTAGAAGTCTTTACCACCACGTTGGTTGCACAAAATTGCACGCGGCCTGTTACAGTCATTGAGGTACATACATATCTCGTCCAGTATTTAACACGTATTTACACCTGTCGCCACACAGCTTGTGCTCGTAGGGCCTTCAACAATTAGTGCAACGTTCAGTAATGTGTTTTGGCAAGAGTTTCTGAACACGGCCCTTTCGACGTTTGTCCAATCACGGATCACGATGAATTATGGTGTGAAATGTCTTGAGGGATGTTCCCAGACGGTTTACAACATCTCACTGTGTACTTGGGTTCTTCCCTGTGACGAGAAGCCTTCAATTTTCGGATAGTAACTGATGTACGGTTCGTAGCAGGACGGGAATTGGCTTGTTTCTGACCTACAAGAATCTCCCCTCCTCGCTTTTCCTGCCCCCTTTTAACACACGTCCTATGTCATTCTTCGACACTGTGAATCCACGTTCGCTGAACACCGTGGTTATTTCATTATAACTGTATTTGGCGTCGGAAAGCGTCATTATTTAGCCGCACCAGTAGGAGTCAATCTTCTGTATTAATTTTCTACTCGAACGTTCACCACGGTTGTCAAGGATAAACTAAGATCCTCTAAATCTATTCAGCTTGTGATTCACTTCGCACTAGATGGCGCTACTGACGCATCTCGAAAATGTCATTATAGATCAGGAACAACCTCTGTAAAACAAAGTATTTATTTCAGTAATCTTGTCACAATAGTTCTTTTCTCTTATTCCTGTGTTTTTCTACACTAAGGAGAAGTATTTTACAGTTAAAGATATGTGAATTAAAAACAAAAATCCACGACAAATACAAAATATCCAGGACTGAAAACACGATAAAAAATCTAGTTTTCCAGGATTTCCAGAATGTGTATGACCCCTGTCAATGAATACTTAGACCGAGCCGCCGTAGCTCAGTGGTAGAGCGTTGGCGTAACATTCAGGAGGTCTTCGGTTCGATTCCAGCGGCGGACCATTCTGACTGAGGTTTTTCCACTCCTTTTTTCTCAGTGACACCAGGCCGGGATGGCACCTTCAACATAGGCCCTGGTCAACACCTTCCCGAATCCTTTCCCCTCCTCTATCCCGGCCTGAGCTCTAGATGCCTGAAAGTCATAAATAAAATTAAAATTCACATTCACTGCACACTTTGAGAGAAATCGCGTCCCAAACTTTTACTCACTATCCCATATTAAATGTTATGAATATACTTCACCACTCAGCATACAGTACAATAAATTCAGTTCTGAGCGAAAAGGCACGCTTATTTTCAAGCTCACTTCCTGTTTTAAACAAAAGTCCAGTTTCGAAAAGAAAAGAAAAAAATGTACTGTATGCTAAAAAAAAAGTTTACCAACTAAAAGTTTACCTAAGTGAAATTAGCTGTTGAATGTTTTGCTTAGCTGCTTGACGATATTTTCCTTCATTCGAATTGTTTAATGTGAGTGTAGGATTTGTTTGAACTTGGCTAGTTTAGGATGGAACTGGGTGATTAGAGTCGGTTGGTTTGTATTAGTGTTCGAGGTATAAGTGGGTTGAATGTGTGAGGATGCACAGCGAATCTATTTGGTTACAAAGTTAGGTGGGTAACCACTGTTGACTGGAGCTTCCTGGAGGCGTTGGTTGTAAGTTTCAGTCGCAGAGGTGGTGGAATTCGGGCGTTGTCCTCTGAGGGCAAGGGAGAAAGGAATAGCTTTCTTGGTGTGGTAAGGATAGGGGCTTGAGTAGTGTAAATACTGCATGTGGTTGGTAGGTTTTATGTGAAAAGAAGTAGTGAGGGTGTTGTTCTCTGAAATGACATTCACGTCAAGGAATGTGACTCTTTTGTTAGAAATGGATCAAATGAATTGAACAACACGGAATTATTTCAGCTTTTTTAGGAATGTGTTGAAACTGGTTTCACCATGATTCCATAACAGCAGGATATCATCCAAAAATCTTATCCAGAGTAATGGGGTCAAGGGCTGGGTTTGCAGGAAATCCGTTCGAGTTTGCCCATAAACAGATTAGCATAAGAAGGTGTCATTCTGGTACCTATGGTTGTGCCTCGGATCTGAAGGTAGTGTTTGTTGTCAAAGGTGAAGTTGTTGCATGTGAGAATTAGGTTGGCCAGGTTAAGAAGGAAAGCTGTGGTTGGGATATGAGGTTTGGGTATCTGGTTAAGGAAGAATTCTAAAGCTGTTTAGTCATGGCCAAGAGAAATGTTGGTATACAAGGAAGTAACATCCATGGTACAAAGCAGTACGTCAGAAGAGGAGGTAATTAACGGATGATTTCTAATAGGTGATAGATGTTGCACATGTAGGCAGGCAGTGTTTGAATATGTGGTTGAAGGAACGACTCAACAAGGGCGGAAATGCGTTTAGTAGTTGAATTATAAATGGCTACAATGGGTCTTGCCTGGGGTACCTGGTTTGTGGATCTTCGTTAATATGTAAAATGTTGAAGTACGTGGACTGTCCAGGGTTAGGTTCTTTATGAATATTTCAGATATATCCTCACGAGGACCATTAGAGGTAATGAAATCCGAAATTTTCTGTTGATTGGTGTAGGTTAAGTCAGTGGCGGAGGGTTTGTAGGTGCTGGGATCAGATAGTTCACGGTACGCCTCCTGGATGTATTCAGCTTTGTCTACGACTACTGTAGTGGACCCGCAGGGAGGACCATTATGTCGTGGTTCTCGCGTAGCGCTACAATGCCTTTGCGTTGGTTATGGGTTAGGTTAGGTTGTTTGGTCATCTGATGTAAAAACTCACTATGTGTGCTGGCAGAGATAACTGAAGAGATGTAACGTTCTAGGGGATGGTTGCTAGGAAGTGGAGGTGGGAGGACGGAATCGTTCAAGGCTAGTATGGAGTTTATTAGAAGGTGGGTCTGGAACAGGTGGATGTTTGGCCCCAAAACAGCGCCATCTTAGTCCGCAGGCAAAGGAACCGGCATGTTTTAACAACAGAAAGTGGTTATACGGCTTGGAGGGAGAAAAAATCAGTCCTTCAGTGAAGATGTCAGATTCAGATTGAGTAAGGTTGTGTGACTCGATAGGTTTACGACGGTGGTAGCAATGGAATTTACAGGCGGTCCGTAATTTCTGATGATTGGGTCGTAATCTCCTTCTTCTTATCATAATTTTACCCTTAAATTGCCCTTCCGATTTTCCTTTGTATTAGCGACATTATTCCTCTGTTGGAAATGACACCGTGTAGTCAACCATCAATCATCTTCTCCCCTCTACGTTTGTGTATCTTTAACTATACCAAATCAGTTGCCCATGTTAGGGTTTTTTTTTTTTTTTTTTTTTTTGCGTGAATGCTTGAATTTAGGCCTTACCCCTACAGGGCTATAGCTCAAAATCCCGCTGACATAACACCTGTACACCGTCCTTTTCTCATACCGCTTTATAGATCTTTTGCTACTGAAGTAACATTAAACATGTATTCCCTACACTTGCAGCGTGCAAGTAACCTGTCGATCAGCATCCAGTCTCTCACAAAAATCCTCTTGTTGATATCCCGTGTCTGGTATAGTAAAATTTGTACCATTTGGACCCAGGACCGTTATCTACATTCCCCAATAAACCAGAAACACCTGAATAAATATCCCTTCTGTAGCCTTGCATTTCAAACCGGATGTGCCCTGCCTCTCCCACACAAAAAGCACCAAGTTCCCTTACTTGCAGAACCACCATTACTATTACCTAACCCACAACACAACCAGCCAGTAATAATAAATGATCTCCACTGCCGTCGTAAAACTATCCAACCACAACCTTACTCAATCTGAATCTTGACATCCTCAATAAAGGACTTTCCCCCACCAACAGGTACAACCACTTCATGTTGTTAAAATATATCCTATTCTTTGCCGGCAGACTAACACGGCGCTATTTTTGGGCCAAAACACCATATTTTCGAGACGCTTTTCCAATAAACTCCATAATAGTCTTGAACGCTTCCGTCCACAATCAAACACTGATCCACCTCCACTTCCTAGCAGCCATCCCCTTGAAGGTTACATCTCCTCAGTTATCTCTCCCGGCACCAATTGTGGGTTTTTACATCAGATCACCAACCAACCTATCCCATAACCAACGCAAAGCACTACGCGAGAATCACAACACAATGGCTCTTCTTGCGGGGCCACTACAGTAGTCTTAGACAAAGCTGACTACCTCCAGGAGGCGTGCGGTCAACTATCTGATCCCAGCACATACAAACCCACCGCCACTGACCTAGCCTACACCCACCAACAGAAAATTTCGGATTTCATTACCTCTAATGGTCCTCGTGAGGGCATACCTGAAATGTCCATAAAGTACCTAACCCAGGACAGTCCACGTACTCCAAACTTTTACCTACTAACGCAGATCTACAAACCAGGTAGCCCAGGCATATCCACTGTACTCCTAGCTAACGTATTTCCGCTCTTGTTGACTCCTTCCTTCAACCACATGTTCAAGCGCTGTCTGCCTACATACGCGACACCTACCACCTATTCGAAATCAGCCGTAAATTACTGCCTCTTAAATCTGACACACTGCTTTGTACCATAGATGTTACTTCCTTATATACCAACATTCCTTATGCCCATGGCTTAGCAGCTTTGGAATTCTTTCTTAACCAGAGACCGAAACATCATATTCCAACCACATCTTTCCTTCTTAACCTGGCCAACCTACTTCTAACACGTAACAATTTCACCTTTCACGACAAACACTACTTTCAGATCCGAGGCATAACCATGGGTACGAGAATGGCACCTTCATATTCGAATCTGTTTATGGGAAAGCTCGAACATGATTTCCTGTAAACCCACCCCTTGATCTCTCTACTTTGGATAAGGTTCTTGGATGATATCCTGATGAAATGGACTCATTGTAAAAAAAGTTTCAACACCTTCCTAGAACAGCCGAACTAATTCCGTGTTCTCCAGTTCATTTGGTCCATCTCTCACAAAACAGTCACATTCATTGAGTGGACATGAAATTTAAAAACATCACCCTTAATACTTCCGTTTACATAAAACCTACTAACCACATGTAGTATTTGCACTACTCAAGTTCCCACCCTTACCACACGAAGAAAACAATTCCTTTTTCCTTGCCTTCAGAGGACAACGGGTGAATTCCACCACCTCTTGGAATGAAACGTGCAACCAACGCCTCCAGGAGGCTCTATCAACCGAGGCAACCAATCTTACCTTGTAACCAAATAGATACGCCGTTCATCGTCACACATTCAACCCACTCAAACCTCCAAGACTAATACCAACCCACCGGCTCCAATCAACTAAATCAATCAAGGTCAAACAAATTCTATACTCTCATTTGTACATTCTCCAATCTGACCCAGACACAAGATCAGTATTCCCAATCAAACCAAGATTAGATTTTCAGTATCCCCGTAATCTTAGAAACATCTTGGTTCGTACGAATCTTTCCTTGCCACCACCTCAAACCGGGGCCCTTATATGCGAGAGACCCAGATGTAGGACCTCATCCATTTTCATCACTTCTCCCACGGTCAGTATCAATACTCCTAGTGACCGGAACACTCTAAATCCCAAGAGTACATACCGCACCTCTAATGTTATATACATCATAACCTGTAAGTTCTGTGATGCCTTTTATGTGGGGGAAACAGGTTTTGCTCTTAACAATTATATTAATAACCATCGTCAGATTCGTCACTTCTGTACTATCAACAAACCAGATGCCACTGTCTCATTACACATCTAGTCTCACATCACCACTTGATGTGTTTCCTGGTTGCCATACTACATATTTTACCCCCTATGACCAGCACCTCAACACGCCGTCTGTGCGAGGGCGCCTTATTTCACGGTTTAAACGCTAAAATGTATCCTGGCTTTAACCTTCAATAACTCTAAAACACCCGTTCGCTCTGCATTTTCAACACTTTTCCTTCCTCAATTCCCTCCCGAACTTACACGCTGTACAGTTGCCAATTTTTCCACGCTCCGGAAATCTATGCGCTATATAACAGTCAATTGTTCTCCAAACTTGATGCGTCGTCCGCTACAAGGTGCCACTGTCGTCTTAATCTTTATTCCATTCTCACGTTGAGTGTCTGTTACTCTCCGAGCAAGAAGAAGGTGAATTCACCGAAATATTTAAGATTACTGTACGTATAAGTGTTAGTGTGTGTTCACCTATAGAACAAGCTGTAAGTAATTCCTTTCTTCTTATCATAACTTTACCTTATACATATATATATATATTACGGTGGTCCTTATTTGTATGGAGAAAAATAAATTTAGGAATTTCTTTGGACGTACCCCCTAAAAAGGTTCCATATCAGATCAAACCAGGAGAAAAATTAGCTCCATTGAATAATATTAAATGGTGCCTCAAGCGACCTAAAATTTTGAATGCGTTTACAATACATATTATATGGCAAAAATCTTGAATAAACCCTCGTTAAAATAAACGGCTTAAGGGAATGGGAAGATATCCTGGATAGAGGTACTGGAGGTAGAGACTCACCTCATTTTGTGTAGCACCATCATAACGGCCATCTTTAAGTCCGCTATCTTGGATTCAGGTCAAAATTTTCAAATAGGAAAAGGGTCATGTGACATATCGTTTTGCGGTAGCTTTTCAAGATACCTTTAATCATGTAAGGGTTATTATGTGTGAAAAATTATATGCTCGAATGTAATTTTATTTTATATCTATTGTAGTTACGGACGTATTTGCAAGAATTTTGAAAGTATTTTTACTTAAATTACTTCCCTGAAACAAACTGCTAGAGAAAGTTAAATCTTCGTTTTGCTATAGGCTACAAATATGTTTCCATCAACAAGATTCATATAACATTCTGAGGAAGGAAGTAGAATTAGAAAATAACTTGGAAGAAATTGAAATATCCCTTATATAGTAGCTTTATGGTAAATCCTCAATCTTGTTTGCTACATAGTTTAGTTTTGTCGCATCTACGAAAAGATTGCATGTGGGTCTTTACTATCTGCAAAAGAAAATGTTTCTGTTCCTCATTTTTCGTAAGAACGTTGCTGAAATCTTCTATTAGTTTCATTCTCCTTTCTGCATCGTTTGTTACGAGAAGGAATTTACTATTTTCTTTCCTTGAAGATAGTCATTGTTATTTGACAACGAAATCGGATCACACTCAAGAAATCCTTTGGGTATTTTAAATCTGTAAAGGAAGAGCTGTGTGTTTATTGCAACAAAATCACTGATTTCTCTTTTCACAAGAATTTCCATCGTATCACCAGCTAACTTCATCGTCAAAAAAAGCCAACGCTACATGTTCTTTCGTCAAGTAGCAGAGATGATAAGAAAATTTAGAAAGAGCCACTTCAGATAATTCAGCATCTATTTGTCTATAACTGTACAAACCTAAAAAAAGAAGAAGAAGCAGAAGCAGATCTTGTAATGAGGAATGTGATACATGATCGCATTAAAGCCAAGCTTGCACAGATAGTCGTATCAGAAAAATACATACTTTCCGAAGACCTATTTATACTTGATTCGTTAAACGAAACTGTTGGCGAAAGAGAAATATTTTCAATCAGTATATTGTTTTCCCCATCAACCTTGCATGGTGAACTGCTCCAGGCAGACAAAACGAAATGTCTCGAGGAGGTATGCAACACAAGAATATGATAGTCAGTTCTAACAATTCCATATAATCTTCTCTGCGGTGTCCTGCTTCTACAAGTTTGACAACAAAATTTAACACTTCACTTCTTACATCGGAAATATTGTTGCTTACATCATCATCATATCAATTCCTGGAATAAAGTTAGTGCAATTTATTTTAGACCACTCGTTCAGAAAACGCTTAAACAGGAGAACGTTCGGTCCAGATGCAAATGATATACCACACTTGGTGTCTACAAGGAAGTTACAGAAAATTCTTTTGGAGCCTCTGCTCTAGCAAAATGCAATCACCGTTAGTATCACAACAAACTGCCTGCACGAACTTTACTAAGTCCCATTCTTCAAGCGAGTGAACTATAGTAGAAGTCTCTTGATGATGACAAAATGGGAACACCAACTAGCCTCTCATGACTATCTCCTGTAATAATTATAGGTAATCGGAAGTTTTTCTACAAGTCAAATTCGGCAGTAGTTTTGCGTCCCAATGCACAACTAAGGCACTTGATGCACTCTGAAATTGTTTTTTGTGGTCCTGTGCAACTTCGGTACGGATTTTCTCTCCACATCAGTGAATGGTAAACCTATTGTTTACCATTTTGTCTACACTATTTATTTATTTATTAGAAGTTAGCACGGATACAGCAAACGCCATTTTACAACGTTCTTGTAACAATGTGATGTAACAATAAAAATAATAATTATAACAAATAATTATACAATAAGAAATAAGATCAGTTTATTATTTATTTATTTTTTTTTTCATTCCAGATTCATATAACAAGCCTTTAGAAATTTACTTTTACTGAGAGAGAAGTCTGTTAACAAAGCAAGAGTATTGTAAAAATGTGATAATCTGTATACAAGAGATCGCTGGACCGAACACAACCGCAGTTTTGAGAGGTAAAAATGATGTTGGGAACGGGCATTTTGTCTGGGTACTCTTAAGTAAAATAAAAGTGGAAGAAGGTCGTTGGTCCTCAGTGCACCCTGCATTATTTTATAAAGAAATTTTAAGTCATTAAGTTTTCTCCGAGTGTCTATGTTTTTTTTTAAGTCAAGAGAGTTCAAAATGTCTACGTCAGATTTGTGTTGGAGGTTGGGTACCCTGTGTTGTACAATACGGATAACGAAATTTTGGACTTTGTGCAATTTAGATAAGTTGGTTTCACAAGCCATAGACCAGATAGATGGACAGTATTCAATAATTGTGAAGTACACAAGTGAGAAAATATGACCGAAGACCTCTGAAATCTTTAATATCGGTAAACCTATAGAGAAGTCCAAGAAGTTTGAGTGGTTTAGAAGTTAAGAATTCAATATGAGGAGTGAAATTGAGTTTTTCATCAAATATGATACCAAGACTTTGTAATGGTCTACCCATGGTATATTAGATGAGGCTAATGTGTACGTACATTTTGTGTTATGGGTTTTCAGTGAGAAACGCATTGCAGCAGTTTTGCAAGGATTGACTTTCAGTAACCAATTATTGCACTATATTTCAACAGAATCTATAGCGGCTTGAAGGAAGAAAGTATCTTCAGTAGATTTAATTGCCTTAAAAATTTTGCAGTCATCAGCGTAAAGAAGTACCAAGCAAGAATTATCTATCTGTTCACATAAGTCATCAATGTAGAGGGAAAATAAAACTGCACTAAGGAGCTTCCTTGACGGACACCTGAAAGCATGGGGAGCCACTTGGATGTGCTACCAGGGAAGACGACACGTTGTTCTCTGCCAGTCAGATAGTTTTATGGCCTAATGCTTCTGTCGTCACTGTCAGAATATGTATTGCTTCTCTATCGGTTTTGTATCGATCAAAAGCACCAACCAGACTTGCAGTAATAAAATTAGTTTTTCCTCTTTTACATCTCTTGGTGGGTCCGGGCACACACGCATCCACTTTTACATTTTCTCTAACATTCTCAATTGGGCTTTCCTCCTTATTACATGAACTGCTAACCTCTATGCTTTTGGTGTATTAAGTTCAAACTAATCATTATCAGAAGTGGTTTTGTCTTGTGTTCCTATTTCGTTTGAAGCCATCCTAACCCCCTTTGTTCTTTTGTAGCAATCAAAATTGAAAATATACCATAAAGCTACTATATAAGGGATATTCAATTTCTTCCAAGTTATCTTATAATTCTATTTCTTTAAGTCTCAACACGCCGTCTGTGGGAGAATGCCTTTATTCACGGTTTGAGCGCGAAAATAAAACCTGGCCTTAACCTTCAATAACTCTAAGCTCCCCTTTCCCTCTGCATTTTCAACACATTTGCATCCACGATCCCATTCTGTACTTACACGCTATACAGTTATTATTATCTCAAGTTCCGGAAATCTACGCGCTATACCAGTCAGTTGTTCTCCAGTTTTGATGCTTTGTCCACTGTCTCCTCAAACTTGTACTTTGTTAACGCGTGAACTTCGCTCTCCTCCTCTCTACTTGAAAACGTGTAATACACGAAATATAGTGACTTTTTTACGTGTATATGTGAATATGTGTGATCTAATGCGAAACTAAGCTGTAAGTATTATCCTTTTTTCTATTTCATTTGTCTTAAATTGCCCTACCGGCTTGCCTTTGTACTGTTCTACGGTATATATAGGTGCAGTAGAGTAGTGGATAGTATAGTATAGGTACAGTAGAAAACTCCTCCCTCCGGAAGAGACCTATCTAGTAGTGGATTGAATATGGTTGTGAATTACTTATTATATTATATTATATATATATATATATATATATATATAGAGAGAGAGAGAGAGAGAGAGATATGTCTTTAATTAACTTCAATTCTGCTTTTTGCGCAGGCTTGACAAGAGTCAAAAACTATTACGAAAGTAAACGAGCTATACTTAAGATTTTTCATTTTCTAATGAAATAGTCATACATGATCTATGACGAATACATCCATTATGAATGTCTGGAACGTATTACACTAAAATGCGGCACCAAGCACCTGCTACCATTTCCCACAACGTACAATTGTGAGATAAGATTTTCAGCCCTGGTTGGACTAAAAGATGTGAACTGGATCAAGCTTTATGTTGAGTCTTACTTAAGACAAACTATCTTCCATTCAACCTGACGTAACAAAACTGGTCCAATATTGCAAGCAATAACATACCTTCCACTGAAATGGATAATTAATATAGTATATTTAGTTTCTTGAAATGTAATACAATTTTAATTAATGTGGTTTGATGCTGGTTCTTTTGCATTTTAATTTGTACAGGCTTGCCATCAAGTATCTTCATTCATATAAAAAATACCTAATCCTAAATCTTGATAATGCGATTTGTTCTTTTCTGATTCATGTTGTATCCAGTGATTTGGAATGTTTTTTGAGCTTTAAAATAAAATAAAAAACAGTATATTTAAAAAAAACATTTTTATCTGTTGTATAATGAAATATCTTTTGATAAGAGGATTGAGCGAAGACTAAAAGAAGCATACGGTGAAGATCGTTATCGTATGCATCAATGAGATGGACATTATCAACTCAGTGATAATTGCAGTATATTTTGAATGTTATTTATGTCCTATAGGCATCTAAGGTTCAGGCCGATTGCAGTTCATGTACGAGTAATATATAATTATTTGTACAATCTTTACTTAATTTATTGGAGAATGAGTTGTGATGTGTTGCAAGCAAGAAAGGACTAATGATTAATTGGTTTTTAATATATTTGATAAAGGATAATCTTTATTATTGATTTAAAAGGTCACACGTTGAAAAAAAAAATATATATTGGTTTGCAGTATTATAACAATCTATGGCAGATTGTAATTAGAGTATCTTTGCGTTGGAAGTCGGACTTACGTCTATATTTATCATCTATATTTATGGCAGAAAGTCAAGCTAAGTATTTTTTCCGGGGTAGATGGTGAGTTGACAGGTGGTCAAAAATTTCATTCTTAAGAAAGCATATGCCATTTCTAAGTTTGTTATAATCTGTGTTCTTCAGTTAGATTTGGAACGAAAGGATTATGAATGATAATAAATATGACTTGTGTCACCCTTTCAAATATTTGATTTGATTTATTACAATAGAGGTTTTGGAACACGAATGTATGTATAATAGTTTGTCTGTTCATTACAAGAGTATATGGGTTTTCTATCTCAAGTCAGTTACCTTTTGGAGTATAATACTTTTAATCACCAAACCAAAATTCCTACAAACCATTGTCACAATGCTTTCATGTCAGTTTTCTGTTTCTTGCCTTTATCGAGTTTTTACTGCCCTTTGCAATGTGATGGTTATTGCGCAAAACGTAAAACATCTCTTCATAATACGTCCCCAACTTTCCTAATGCATGCATATTCCAGGTGAGGCAAATGTCTCAAGAAACAACTTAATTTTCGAAACCGCTAATGGAACGCAAGTCAAAGGTATAATTATGCCTAAAGGCCATAAATAAAAATTTAAAGATATAATTCGGCACTGGGTAAAAGATCCCTACCTACTCGGGTGTATGACAATCATAGCCTCATGGCCCCTACGAATTTTGGTCAGGATTTTACTTGCAAGCGGATGTGACTATTGGATCTGTCATACTCAATATTGTTATTCTTGCTCGCTGCTCCCCCCACCCCACGCCCCACCTCTATCAGAATCTAAAGTCCATCCAGCCTTAGTACGAAGTAGACGTAAACAAAGCGAAATGTATTGCTCCGCGGCACACATGTGTTTCGGCAGCGAGAGACGTGAACAGCAAGATCGTCTGCTAGCCTACGGAACCACGTTCGTGTTGTCGCACAATTTCCAAAGTGTATGGACGGTGGGTCAAGTAAATAGCTCACTGACACTGACTACTGCTATGTTGCAAATATTTCTTCAGGCTAAAGGCAAATGGGGTTTCCCGCCTTTTTCATATTACGTCGATGATTCCAATTTCAGTAGAGCAAAACAGAAATTAACTTTCACGGACCAAAGACCATTTCGTCCTTCAATAATGGGTAAAATTAATTTTAATAAAATATTAATAATAAACTCAGGATTGAGTGCAGACACTTTTGGGACAGAATAATGTACCAAAAGTGTCTGCACACAATCCTGCAGTTACTACTAGCATTTAATTAAAACTAATTATACTTTTTATTGAAGGACGAAACGAAGTTTGTTCCCTGAAAGTTAATTTCTGTTTCCTTGTACTCAAATTTGAATAATTGACATAAAACGAAAAAGGCGGGAAAACCCACTTGGATTGAGCCTTAAATCGTTATAAAAACGAGATTGTCCCTGTTCCTGAATTCTTGATATGTATATTCACATAAAAAGCTTTTGAATTTCTGAGTCCAAAATTATTTCCGTAGATTAGCTCTTCATGTTAAGAAGAAAGAAAAATATTGAAGGGAAGAGAAAACACAAGCAACGAAAGCTTGAATCAAATAAGAACCCAACCAGACAGGGTACACAAAACAACAGTTCACAATGAGGTCACCATCGGGCATTGAGGCCATTGGAATTCTCAGGCAATAAAGGCAAAGAGCTTATTTATTTTCAGTAACGTAATACACATGTAAACAGCATATACGTTATATATAACGTAATGTGGACACGCGTCGCATTCTTTAATCCCGTAAGCAAAGCATATTCACTTTGCAGCGATAAAGAAAAGGAGAAACGAAACTCGAAATTCAAAGGACATACACAGAAGCCGATATTAAACTTTTTTGTTGTTGTTGTTGTTAAAAGTTCGTAGATGAAAATGAACATGCTGTTTTATTATTGTAGCGAATATAGACCTAACTGTATGCGTAACTGAAAACTGAAATTCGACATTGAACTGCTTTATATTAGATGTTAGGAGATCTTGTGATCTGTTTAATACATTTATGAAATGAACCCCGTAAAATATGTAATTATGTTATTTATATATATATATATATATATATATATATATATATATATATATATATATATA
>JAGDQP010000364.1:32405-69739 GCA_022664845.1 Lepisma saccharinum
ATATATATATATATATATATATATATATATATATATATATATATATAATAACAATTTAAATGAAAAAAGTACAAAAAACAAAGTAGAAAAACTTTCCCCGTGCATCGAAATTTACAAAGCCCCCCAAAAAAAAAGACTACTTACATTAGTCAAAATATGCTAGTGGTTCTACGCCCTCCATATCTGAATCTGAGGATTCATCACTGGAAATGTTTGTGTCATCATCTGGGCTGATTATCAATCTGTCCACTGTGACTCATACCTTCCAATTCCCACAACTTCAGTTCCTCGCGTTCGATATGATGCACATATTCCCGCCACCTTTCAGCTGTCACTTCTTTGGATGCCGCGTAAACAAGCCTTTGCATATCAGACAGTTTGTACTTTCTGGGTTTGTTGTTACTTGCCACATAACCTTTCACCTGATTTCATATCAACTCGATAGGGTTCAGGTAAAAGTGATAAGGAGGTAGCCTTAGTACGGTATGACCCGCTTGTTTAGCTAACTCATTAATCTCATACTTGTCAAATCGATTTTTCCAAGATTTAACCAACTCCAATAACTCAGACTTTACAAGTCCGTCATCAAAAGTAATGTTTTTACTTCGAAGCCAGGTTATAATATCGTCTCTTCGCCAGGATTTATTTGGAAGGCGCTCCACTTTAATGCTATGGTTTGGGGCGTTGTCCATTACTGTAACACTATGCGGTTGTAACTTTGGACGAATGTTTTCAAACACTCGCGAAAAACAGTACCTGTCATTTCTTCGTGAAATTCCCAGACTTTTTTGACTCAAAAATGAGATCTCCGCCCTCAACAAAGCCACTATCACTTCCTAAATATAAAATAATTAAACGCTTCCCTTCTCCCGTTGGATTTTCAAGTCCTGTGCTCAATCCTGACATGAAGGTTTGCTGCCTCTTGGATTTGATGGTGGAATCGCTGCACCCTTTTGATGTAACATGTCCCTGGTTAACTCACGTCTCACCTAAATAATAAATTGTTATTCCCTGTTCTCTGGTATTGTTTTATCTTGCGTAAATACTACCGACGCCACAAAATAATATAATCTCTATCGATAATTACACTACTACGTTTCCAAGACAAATTCGAAACCGATTTCATGTAAGAGATTGTCCAATGACGATTTTTTCATATTAGATGGATCAGGATCATTATTGATGGTAAGGAACACCTTTCTTAGAGTGGGGGTAGCATTATCAAAAAGGAATTGGTGTACTTTGCGACGAATTGCAGACCTTACAAAATAATAGCATGTTTCGTCCAACACACTTCGCAAACTTGTTCGTTTTCTTCCAAGCGTTAACCCACTTCAAGTTATGGCATGTTCTTTTCGCGCATAGTGAACACCTGTAAGCTCACCTGTGAATTTTACAATGCCGTCAAGTCCTCAAGTCCTGCAATTCAATATTTTTCACAAAGTTTGTTAAAAAGGTTTAACACTATGATTTTCGCGGCACTTTTAAATCGTTGTCCTCTTTTGCGTTTTACAACACAAGAAAAAGATGGATCATTGTCACTCATCGTCGTCATGGAACTCTGCATTCTACAATTTGAAATGAGCGGGGTTGGCGCGCGAACGCATACGCATGCGCAGTAAATACTATATGTCTTAAGTATGGGTGAGGTTGAAATAAAGCAACATCTGTTATTGAATATCGTAATGAGACAGAATGTGTGTCAACAGGCTAGTGTGATATAAACACACAAAGGTGTTTATGTGAATATAAGTAGCAGACGACAAAAAAACTCTGGCGGTGAATTAAAGAAACAAGAAGACACACCTCTAGAAGAGAAAGAAGAAACACTAAAGGACCGATAGCAAGAGTCCTGCATCACTAACTTCACAGTGGTCACTTCTCCCTCTCTAATCCTGGGACCTGGTACGGGGTCCAAACCTAGCAACAACAACCAACTATACGTGGGACTTGGTACGGAGTCCATCATAAAATCTAAATTACAGAGAAGTTATCTACTAGAACATATAGCATCAAAAGCACAAGTCCGAGATTAACCATAGTTATATTTATAATTCGGATTAAGTGAAATACTATTGTAATACATATTGGAAACTTTTATAATAAACCGGTGTTGGTTATGTACGTATGTAGCACAAGTAGCATGTAAACCGCTTTATGTAACACAAAATTCAGGATAAATTCCTATATCCTTATTCGAAATTATTACTTTAGAAGGGACTATATTGCGGTAGGATACTGGTGCGGTGAGACCAACAACCAATCACTGGTCATCGACCCACGTGGGTTTGTTTACATCTACAGTACTTCGTTCTAAGGCTGGAACAACTTTAGCTTATTGATAAATTGGTACAAAAAAACAACTTAAATTTAAAACATTCTAACTGATTAATTTGCAGGAAAATACTGGTACTTTTGTCAAAATAGTAATAATTCAGTTTTAGATTTCTATAAAAAAGACTTATCAATGTTAATTTTCTTTTGTAGTATTACCAGTCAAGAAGCACAGGTTTCCCTCTTTTCGTTTTTCTCTATTTTTACATTCTTTGCTCCTTGTATCATAGCTTGTGCTAATGGAATTTTGCAGTTAAATTTATTCAGTTTGTCTTCAACAAACAGTCAATGGTCATCATCTTTCCATTACAGAAAACCCCATTTTTTCATTATTATATCAAATAGACAACATTCAGTAAAAAGACATTAAGAAAACAAAAGCAATAGAAAGATCTGCAGTACAAAATATAATCGATTAAGTAATATAACTGATGTTAAGTGAAAGAAATTACGGCAAGCCTATGAGTTTGTGGACAAAAAAAAAAAAAAAAAACTAACGTGATCATGCAAAATATCCACATATATAAAAGTGGTAAAAATCTTTCTTTAAATCACGAGCTCGAGAGGCAAGGGACGCTTCTACTTTTATATGTTTCTTATTGAATGAGTAACACATACTGCAACGAAATTGTCTTATTACTGAGTTCTCTGTATTTTGAAAGTTCGTCAATCGTGAGTTGATAACCCAAAGAGACTGCATTTTCAGAGATTTCTACGGTAGCCCTACTTACATGACTAATGAACGGGTTCGAAGCCGTGCTCTACATCAACAACCAAAAGTTACACCCTCAACGCTGAAAAAATGAACACAAGCGTTACAGTGTTATTCTACAATACATTTCTTAACTGAAAGGCAATTGATTACTACACTCATAATCTTTAATTGACTCGCACAGTATCCTTATTTAAAAGTTTTTTTTTTTAATCTACATGTGATTTTGATTAATTTGAAAATAAAAAAGTGACTTTTAGTTGAAATAGTGACCTGGTGAGAGGTCTGTAGGTGATGCTGCATTTGTAACTTACAGGAGTGCCAATTACCTATGTGAAGAACACACGGAATGGATCAATGGCTAATGCTACACTCTGCAGTAGAGATTATCTCACCAATAACTTTTCTTAGAGGTCACTAAAGATCTGTCGGCAACTGTCTCAGTTTCACATCATCTGGGTTTTAAATTTGGTATGACATCTTGCACGATAACTTGATCTGGAAAAAAGTGGTTGAAGTATGTAGCGATTAACAGGCAGCAGCGTTCTTCAGATGAGCATGATTTCAACGCGTATTTCTTTCGGCATCGAATTTGAATTTAATTTTTAAGGCATTTAGGCAACTTTGGCTCAGGTCGTATGGATAAAGATGGGATGAATTGATTGAATGAAGAAAATGGGAGGAAACGTGAGAACCCGAGAAAACCCACGCTCACGGTGTTTGTCTACCACAAAGTACACATGGCATGAGTAGGAAACTTCTTTCGTCAGTGACATGTAGAAATACCACAAACGAGATGGAGTTTACAGACAATAACAAAACTTTGCATGCTCACAATTCTACCTGAATAAAGATACGTTGAAAAGTACATCTCGGTGGAATTTGTTGGTTTTCTTCCAATATGGTATGCCACGTGAGATGCTTTACATTAAAAAATGTTTGCCGTAAGTTCGAGATGGGAGTGACGATCGCTCACTACTGAGTATCCACAGGTATCAATTTGACTTCCGCTCGATGGAATCGTTATTAACATCCTAAACAACCCAGTGAGTTACTAAGGATGAAACCTACAGCATTTGGTAAACAGGACTCGCAAACACTCCGTTCAATGGACCTCGCTTCACTCGAACCCGTGACCACACGCACAGAAAGCAAGTGTGCTAGTCTTTCTGCCAACCGAGACGCATTGACTTACACTCCATCAGAGTACAATTTCTGGAACATCGCTGAAAGAAGAGAACATACAATAGAATCAAAGCTGCGAATGACGAATGGTGAAATTATTATTACTATATTGTTATCAGCAGTATTTTTCTTGTTTGTTTGTTCTTACCTTTATCTGATCAGTGGACATTTCAGTCTCTAGATCAGTCACCATTCCTTCCTGATCAGCAGTCATTTCTAGAACTAAATCAAAGAAAACCTGGCGACATTCTACTGAAGGAAAGAACATCTGGAAATCGTCCGAGTTCTGGTGTACATAAAGGAATAGGCACCTTTCATCCCGCTTGTACAAGCTTAAAAAATAAAACAATAATATTTAGAAAAAATATAAAAGTTCTTTTTCCCATATGTTAAACATATTTCACTATGCAACGGAATTAACTCTCTTTCTCAACACATCTAAAGTAAATTTATTTTGTAAATACCAGATGTCACCATTTAAATTTACGAAAATGGAGATCTACCAGAGAAGTCGTTAGAAGCAATGCTTCCACAGACGAACACAAGATTCGGTCAAACAAATACATTCAATTGAAGAATCAAAATGATGGATCGGGTTGCCACTGCTATCAAACAAATGAGCACAGCGATTATAATAACAATCGCAAAGGCTCCGAGGGCCTCTTGATAGCAAAGAAATAGAGCTAGTGTCAACTGAGGAGTCAGTATGTGTCACTGAAATTTGGTGGTCGTTGCCGTAGTAGTAATAATATAGGTTTGTACATGTGCTTCTGGTACGTTGTTTCCCAAATTGCCTTAAGCCGCAATTGTGCACTATCACGCTCGGCAGTGCAAAATGCACCCGATACGCTCCCCACAGGATAACGCTGTACAACTTGCACATACTTGCTATCTCGAGACCCACTGGACCTATCAAGACGGTTCCGGCAGCTCTAGCCAACGACATCTCAACCATGTCTCAATACTTTCTGGTTTTATGAGATATCTTCTTTTGAGGGCAACACAACTAAGATATGTTTGAATAGTATTCTCTCAAATCGTCAATTTATATCAAATAAATACTAGTATCTCTTTAGCTGTCAATGTAAATTTAATTGTAAGTCGATAATGTTAGTTTATATAAATTCTCATGCTGCTCATGGCATTGCATTTATACCTATATTTTTGTATGTGTGTGTGTGTGTGTATGTGGTTAGTGAACTTTAGATTATCTAAAATCTGTAGTGTAGATAAGTTTTTGTTTTGTTTCCTCTCTTTTAGTTTTTGCTTTATTTTGTTTACATTTATGAATTTCGTTGTATTATAAATCTCTTCCATCTTATAGTAGTGTTTACCGAAACTGTTAATTACTCTCTTTGTATTCATGGTTCAGTGGTAGAAAAGGCCGTAAGGACCTTAACTTCTCCATGTAAAACAAGACGTAAATAAATAAATAAATAAACAGACGGACGAAGCAACAGCTACTGCTGCTGTTGTTGTTTTTGTTGTTGCTGTATTATTATTATTATTATTATTATTATTATATGAGACGAGATGACTGGAGAATGAAGGAAAATGTATAACGAAGAACTCCACAAACTGTACGATTCACCAGATGTTGTAAGAATAATTAAATCACGACGACTAAGGTGGGAGGACCATGTAGCTCGGATGGGAGAAAAACGAAGATTATATTCTATCTTGGTTGGAAAGCCGGATGGAAAGAGACCGTTGAGAAGACCGAGACGTCGTTGGGAGGACAATATTAGAAGGGATCTTCGAGAAGTAGGTGTTCGTGATGAAAACTGGCCTGGTGTTGCTCAGGATAGAATCCAATCATGAACGTTTGTTACTGCGGCGATGAACTTGCAATTTCCGTAAGCCATAGAATTAGTTATTATTATTAATATTATTCATAGTTTGCTTACGTTTCAATTTTAAATATCTGTCTTCAAAGCACTGTCACAACAATAATAACTATTTTCTTTATTTTGATTTGAAAATAAGAAATTTGATATTAAAAGAATGCAGAAAAAACACCAATGCTTCTTCCCAACTTATAAATTAGTTAATTTGTTCTTCCGTTTAAATTATTCTCCTTCAAATAGAACAGCCCCATTATAAATAATAAAAATAATATATAACGTGATGAAGCCAAAACGCAATAAATTCAGCTTTTTCTTGTCACAGAGAAGCATTATTTTACCAACCCGCAGTATCACCTACCGTTTGTTTCGGCAAGTCACTGAATTTATATTTTGGTGACGGACAAAGCGGAAATAATAGGTCCCTTAATTGGAGATCCGGGTTCGAGTCTCGGTTAATCTCGGTTAATCTGAATAAGCCTCTTCTTGTTATCAATAGGTTGCACTACCCTATGAAGAGACATAAAAACTGTCTTGGTAAGCTACTTTTACAATTTTATCTCAACACAGCTTGTAAAAACATGTCAGACTCAAGTTTAATTTAAAAGATGGATAAGATACATTGGAAAACTCAGATATATATAGAACTACCTGTACATGTGGTAAAACATTGGACAAACTAAGAGAAATAATCATAAAACAAGAATACGAAAATGACGTGACTACAAGAAGGAGAGTACAGGATTATCTAAACATACATTGAGAAATAATCATAACGTCCAAATATATCGTTTATTAAATATGCCAACTCAGCTACAGTATTAAACATGAGAGAATTATTTGCAATATTGAAATCACTAAACGATAATGCAGGACCTATGGATTCTACTTGACAGTCTGCAGTTCACCAGACATCATTGTTTATATACAAATTTTGCTATCTGGTAACGCAACAGCATTATGTTCAATGGTCAACCTGAACGACCGTCACATGCTCAGTTCTCCTTTAATCTCTTTTTGGCCTAGCTAGTTTCAATGTTGCTACAGGTGTGAACCATAAGAAGCTTGATGGATTGAACGAACTAATAAGCAGCTCGCTTTTAACGACGTGTCCAGGTAGACCTTCTTCATTTATTAACATGTATCATTAAAGTATTTAGAAATACAGAAATTTGTTACGGAATCATATTTAAAAATGTTATATTTGTTTGTTTTGTAGCCTTTCTTTACTTCTTTAATATTGTAATAAAATTATTTTATGTTTCAATCCAAAGCCTTGGGTCAAAATGCTAAAAGAAAAGAAACAAACACTTTAATTCAAGAACTAAGATCAAATTTATGAGCAAAACGAAGTATATATTAAAGCAGATAAATAGAAGAATGGATTATCTGGAAGGAAAGTTAAATGAAGAATTACTTTGGTGTAATTAATGTCGTTGGGACGTAAATATAAAGAAAATTGACTGAATTAATGATTACTGAAAGTTAGTGCTTATATTTCAAAATAAAAATTGCGAATCTTCAACGATGAAGTAAAATTTAAAAAAATATATTGCGAATCTTCAATGAAGAAGTACAAAAAAAATGCTGCTAATTGCAACAGGAAAGCATTTTAAATTTAGCTAAAAACGATGCTTTAATGATATATTATTTAGCATATTTCATTAGAGGTACAGTGCGTACCAAACAATTTTTATGCGAAATATTTACATAAAATTTTCTAATCAAAGCAGTAATCTCAATAGATAAATATGCAAGAATTCTGAGTTGTTCAGGGCTAGAGGAATGAAAGTAAAAGGCCTAATATATTTCTACGGGAATGAGAAACCAAATTGAGCTGTTCCAATTTAAGTATTAAGTGTATACTTGAATGTATTAAATATAAAATTGCTAAATATAATAAAGAAATTCGGTTACCTTTAGATAAGCAGACGTTCCACGCTCGACAAAATATATAGAAAATAAAAACATAATAACCAAAAATATTTTCGTATTCCGATACGAACGCTTCCACAATTGAATAATCATAGGTGAGGGAATATTCAGAAAAGATGAGTTACGTAAGTAGTTTGGTATAATCTTGTCTAAAGTATAAATCGTTGCAGGTAGCAATGGCAGCTGCCCCCGTCAGATGAAGAACGGAAGTGTTACAGGAAGCTGTCCTATAAAATGCATCCATCAAAAAATAAACAAAAATGAATCCAGTAGTTGCATCCGAACCGACATAGAAATAAATATACTGCGTTGTGAGAAAGAGAAGCACAGTTGTAACTATTATCCGGGAAAAAATATGATGTCATATGGATAAAAACTGAATAAGACGTTAAAAAATGTAAAATGTATAAATGCAGAATAACTAAATGCATGTAAAAGTAAATGTAAGAGGAATAAAAGAAATGAACTATTTAAAAGTTAATAAGTTTTCAATATAAAATATGCTCCCAATATAATATAATATAATATACCGGCCCTGGAGTATATCAAATTACATGCCAATGTGCTGATAAGAATGTTGGCATGATAAAAAAAAAATCCCTAATACCAAAGACATCAGGGATGCAATAATATTGTGAGGAAAAAGAAACACACACACTTTTAAAGGAAGAATTAACTAACTAACTCACTCTATAGCTTATGGAACTCGCAAGTTCATCGCCGCAGTAACAAACGTTCACCATAGGATTCTATCCTGGGTAATATTAAGCCAGTTTTCATCACGAACACCTACTTCTCGAAGATCTCTTCTAATATTGTCCTCCCAACGACGTCTCGGTCTTCTCAATGGTCTCCTTCCATCCGGCCTTCCAACCAGGATAGAATATGATCTTAGTTTTTCCCCCACCTTAATATAATCCGAGCTACATGGCCTGCCCACCTTAGTCGTCGCGATTCCATTATTTTTACAACATCTGGTGAATAAGCCATAGAGTTAGTTAGTTGGTGAACAGTCCGTGGAGTTCTTCATTATGCAGTCTCCTCCACTCACCAGTCATCTCGTCCCGTTTCGGCCCGTATATCTTTCTCAAAACCTTATTTTCAAACACACGTAATTTATGTTCATCTGCTAGGGTCGTAAAAGAAGAATAGTACACAAAAGTATATAGTGGAGTATCTCACCCAATCCTTCCTCAATAAGACCCGTACATACCTCCAAGCGCATGGACCCAATGGGGGACTGTCGTATTCCACTGTTTCTACACTCAGTTCTAACAATGCCAGAAGTTCTAAATATTATATCACCTAAATCCATAAACCTGCTAATCCCGGCAGACCCCATTGTTTTCAGTATTGGCTCTCCTACTGAAAGAACCTCCGCTTTCTTTGACCACAAACTCGAACCATTCGTCCACGCTCTCTTCCTATATCAAGGATACCAAAAAACTTCCTCTCAATAATACATTCCATCTCAGATCCGATCCCACCAGATACTATATTAGTTACAGATGACATGATCACTGTATGTCAATATTCCCCACACTCATGCTCTCGCTGCCCTTGAACACTTACTCGACACACATTCCAGTCCTCGTAAACCCAGCACACCATCGTTGCTTCAGTTAGTACAGTTTCTCCTCACCATCAACAACTTCACCTTTGCGAGTAATAATTATCTGCAAATTAAAGGTACAGCCATGGGTACTTGCATGGCCTTTCTTATGCCAACGCATGGCCTTTCTTATGCCAACCTTTTCATGGACGCCTGGAAACACAATACTTCAACTCAACACCTTCCAAAGCTTTCACCTGCCTTCGTTATATCGATGACATTCTTTAATCTGCAGTCACGTACAAAAGTTACTGGAAACATTCCTGCAAGACCTCAAATGCATCTTCGCCGTCAAATTCATTTGGTTCTTTATTAGGGAACACACAACCTTCCTAGATATGAATGTCTGGTTCATGAACAATCTATCTGAGAGAACCATCCAAATCAAACGTACCAACAGTATGCAATACCTCAATTTCAGCAGCTTCCATCTATACCATGTGAAACGTTCTCATACATGGTATTGCTGTCCGGAGCATCCGAATTTGCTCCTCTGACGACCTACTTCCAAATTATTTCAGTTCCCTCTCTTCAGATCTCAACGTCTGTGGATGTCCAAGCCACCTCATCAGTAAATAATTGAACCGTGCCAGAAATCGCCTAAACTCCAACTGGCCTTCCCGCAAACCTCATTCCGCTCCTCATCTTCTCACCTCCTCACCTTCTGGCCCTCTAAAAGCTCCTTATATATAAAATGGTAAACAGGTAGAGAAAAAGGATACTTACATAGTAGATTCTTGAGACACATCAATCTTCATCAATATATGTACAATAACATTATATGTACAATAACATCACAAACACAATAGAAAAGCATTACGTTTCGCAAAAGCGCTTTCAATTGGAAGGAGAGAAAATGGACACAGCGGACAGGTGTGGGACTGGTGTTAAGGGAACGTCATATTGTCAACATATATATGACTCCTGCGTACCCTAGTCGGTAGCGCGCTCGACTTCAGTGGAGCGGTCCTGGGTTCGACTCCCGGTGGGGGCTCAAAATTTCGGTGTTGACCCAGCATCGTGAGAACAAATGGGGAGCTGCTGTGAGTAAAAGACAGTGGCGATCACAGTTGAGAGCTTCGGCTCTTCTCTCCCAACACGTCTGGTCAGCGTGGGAGCAGTTGACCACCTCCTCCCTCCGAGAGAGGCCTCATCCAGTAGTTGACTGAATATGGCTCATCCAGGTAAATTTATGAGAAAAATGAAGGACAATACAGGAAAATACTTACAGCTTATAGTTTCAAATTAGGTCATACACATATTTACATATCTAAAAGTCACTACGATATATCGTGCACACAGTTGCACGTTTTCAAATGTAGAGGAAGAAAGCGAAAGTGTCCACAAAGTACAAGATTGAAGAGACAGTGGTGACGTAGCGGACGATGCACCAAACTTGGACAACAACTGCCTGCTGTAATGCGTAGATTTCCGGAGCTTGGAATAATAATAACTGTACAGCGTGTAAGAAACTTGAGTTAGTGCTTTGCTACTGAATACACGCGTGTGAAAAACTCTCCGTTAAAGTGCGGCTTTTCGGAGGGAGAAACGCAGTAGACATAAGTTGTAAGTACTCTATTATATTTCTAATTATTAAAGGAACATTTTGTGAAACTTTTGAACATGAGAGATTTTTTTTTTTTTTGGGGGGGGGGGAGTGAGATAATAACGACTGAAAATTTGCATGTTTACCTTATGGGACTGTAATAATTGAGAACGCGTTGGTATCAAGAAGGCCACATCATCCGAGGTGTCTTGGCCGATGATTTCTCGTGAACTAAAGTGAAGGTGACTCTTGTTGCTAGGCGAGATCTTGCCTAAGTCCCGACTCCATCATCACCAAAAAGTTCTTTTGTGGATACGTACTATAAAGATATGGAGGGCTACGGTCCGTATCTCCGGTACTGTATGAGATGGGGGTCTAATATTTTGGGAGGTCGTTGATCTTACCTGGGGGGTCACCCTCCACCCCCGAAATGTCTTTGGTCCAGACTCTGAGCGTGAATATTTTGGAGGTGGTCCCCCCGGAGGGTTGATGAACCCCCAACACCCGACATTTTTTTTATATTTTTCCAGAAACATTTTTTTTTAATGTATGACCGACGAGAGACTGAGGATGGCTATCCATGTTAGACGACGATTACCCCCCTCCCCGACAATCTTCTGAGGATTTAAAAAAAATCCTCCCTTCTTATTTCTTTTCTTATCTCTCCGACTGCACTGTATTCCCGGCTGGCGGCCTCTCGGGGTGTCGGCTCCCGGATCTGCGGTACCGTGGTGACCTTTTGGTATCTCCATTTAATATATCACAAACTTAAACTTATTATAAGTATTTTAAGTGATTTCGTGTGCGCGAACGAACGAACTATGGCGAAAAAAATTATCTCTCGGGCTTTACCAGGGAAGGACTAGTGAAATTCGAAAAATAATTTATGTCAGATGGTGAAACATCCGCTAATAACCTGTTTGTGTTAAGATGGCAAGACAAAGTAAAAACGAAGCTAATAAACACCAGAACGCTAGATCAACCAGAGAAGAAGAGGAGTTAAGACAAAAACATGTCGATGAAATTTATGCTGACTGGGAGAAGTTACAACAAAAAACTTCCAAATCATTAAGATCAGTAAGAAAAGGGGCCGTGAACCCAGACGGAGAAGATACGGATTCCCAGACTGAGCAGGATGAAGGAATATCCAGAAAAAGAATGAGAACACCGGAAGACGTAGAAAGAGCCAAAAGACAAACAGGAAAAGCAAAATGAAGGGCTTAGGATAATAAATGCATATTTGGAAGGAAGATTAGAGGAGTTAGAGAAATCCAGGGAGAAATTGGAAAGAGAAAACAGCACGTTGAGAGAATTCGAAACTAAATTGGCAATATGGAAAACAAAAGTTGAGAAAAGGGATCGGGAACTGGACAAATGTGAGCGGACAATCAATGAATTGAAGCAGCAAGCAATACACGGAGTATAAAAATAAAAGAGATGAAAGTTACAATTGAGCAGATTGAGAGAATAAGAATCGAGACGGAAAAAATCTAACTCGGCAAGAAGAAGAAATACGCAAGGGTTATGCGGAAAACGGCAACCTAAAAGCAGCGAGGGAGCCGCCGACTCACGATACCAACAGTAACTTTTGCAGAAATGCTGAAAAAGGATTACCCTAAAATTCCGGAGAAAACTAGGCTGGTAAGAGTCCACCAAAAGGAACACTAAACCCACGATCATGATCAAACCAAAACAAGGAGAAACGATGAAGGACACAAGAATGAGGATAACTAAGTCTAGATAGAGACAAGACAAAATCAACTTCCAAATGATGCAAACAAAAACCGCGATTCTACTACAGATGGCAACAACCTTGGATGAGGAAAAACTCTTGAATTATCCACACATGAAGCAAAATTTTGATATGACGAATAGAAGTGAAAAGAGGAACCCGATGATGATAATTTACGGTATTCCAACGAAGATAAAGGAGGCAGAAGTGGTGGAAGAAGTGCTGGTTAGAAACTTACAAGATATTACTAATGAACAACGCCAACTGATAAAACCACGGTTTGAAACGGGTCCTAGAGGACAGGATTGATACCATCTTGAGATCGAGGTACCTAGACAGGTTAGGCAAATATTGATACAAAATCCAAAAATTTATATAGGGTATGGGGTGACCAATACACAACCTGCCTAAAATGCTACAACTACGGACACATAGCGAACAGATGTCGAAATGACTCACGATGCGGGAATTATGGCAACAAAAGCCATAAGAAGAATGAATGCAAAGAGAAGGAGAAAAAGGTCTGTGCGCCTTGCTTTTCGAGCGGTAAAAATTGCGGGGGTAAACAATATGAACGTCCCCAACACATTTAGCCTCCAAAGGATGATCGATAGGGTTGACTATGGACCTTAGTTCAAATCAGGCTGAGGACCAGGATGACAAACAAAGAAAAAAGCTTCCCCCCATGAAAAATTAAAAGGAATCTGGATAGATTAATGGAATTTAACAAAAATAAGAAAATTGAATTTATGAACAATTGGCTAACAAATAGTTACACGAAATTAACAGAGAATTACTTCACGATGAGGTTAGGGCATATTGACCAAGAGGATAGCAATCAGATTATTATTAATTCATTAACCCTGAAATTAGCACATTTCCCAGAGGTTTCGCGCAGATGGTGGCATTGTCCCATGATGTATTTGAGTTAGAAGAAATGAAGCAAGAAGAAATAGAAATTCGAAACAACCATTTCCTTAAGGTTTTTCTTTCGACCAACAGGTATGCATGTGGCTTTATGCACATAAAATCAAGTAGGGAAGACTTTATGGAGGATTTGGATAAGACTTTAAGTCTACTGTATCATATCAGGGGAACTACAAGGAAAAAGATAGTAATACCAGCTACTGGAATGGGATTATAGAGAACGGATCCATATGCAGTTCTGAAGAGAATTAAAGAATATGAAGACCTAATCAAAAATAAAGGATTTGACATAATAATAAATGATCAATCGTTCTTTAGAACCATCAACAAGGAATTGGAGGAATTAAAAAATGGGACATCCAAGAACCTAGAAAACAGGGAGAAGATAGATAGATATTACTTGGAGTTTTGTATAAGGATATTATTTTGGGGGATTTCAATGCCAAGTCTCCACTCTGGCACTGCCCGGATATAGATGACACCGGAGAGAAGTTCCAAGAGTTAATAGAACAACATAACCTTGTGGTCTTAAATAAAGAAGGACAACCACCTACCTTCAGGGGCAGGGCCGGAGCGGAATCTAACATAGACGTTACATTGTCTAGGGGAGATATTTCAAATTGTATATTTAACTGGTTTGTTAATGAATGTGCAACTACAAGTGCCTACAACGTCGTCAATTTTGATATAGAATTCGATAGAAATGAAACTGATAGAAAAGATGTAGATGAAGGGAATAGAACCAAGTATAACATTAATAAGATAAATAATCAGAAATTTGTGGAAAAATTGAAACTTCCGCAAATTGAACATAACTGTAATCCGACGGAAATAACAATTAACCTAGAAGATGCAATATGGACAGCAAAAAGATGTTCAGCACCCAAAATTAAACAAGTCAATAAAAAAAGAAAACCTTTTTGGACGGACAGCCGTAACAAATTCAAAAGAAGAATGAAGGCGAGTAGAAAGAGCTATAGAGCGGCAGAGGACCACATTTTGAGAGCTATAAGGTTGCAAAGATATAGAACCCTAAAACAACAAATCGAGAAGGAGCTGAGAGAAACTAAGAACAAAATCTGGAAGAAATTCGTAGAAGAAAATCTAAGCTTAGACATATGAGGTGTGCCGTACAAAATTATAATGAGCAAAATCAAAACGAAAGGATCTCTAAATACACGTAAAGATGATCAACACAATTTTACTACGAATTGGAAAAATACAATAGAATTGCTCTATGAAAAACTATTTAATGATGACCACATTGAGGATGACAATGAGATCAACAATAAAACAAGAAATGAAGGAAAAAAGTATCCAGACAATGGTAACGATAACCAAGATGAAATAATAGTTTCAACCTATCAAATAGCGGAAATATTACGGAAACTAAAAACAAGGAAAGATCTGGGACCAGATCAAATAAAAATGTGATCTTCAAAAATAATCTACAATTATGGATACCTTACTTAACTAAATTATTCAATGAATGTTTTCAACAACGAAGATTTCCGGAATCATAGAAGAAGGCCAACCTCACAATCTTCCTCAAAGCAGATGATAAAGATAAATTCAACCCAAAATCATATAGACCGAAATGCTTACTAAATACGATCAGTATGATATTTGAGAGAATTATAGCTCAAAAAATCAATCAAAAAAGGAACGATCTGGAAAATTGTGAACTACAATATGGTTTCCGTCCGGGAAAGTCGACGGAGGATGCTATTAATGAATTATGCAGCAGTATATACACACTGAAAGAAAGAAATTGTAAATATGTTATTGCAATCTTCTTTGATACTATGGGGGCGTTCAACAATTGGTGGTGGCCCTCATTATTGGTGGAACTAAAAAAGAAACATTCATAAGGAACTATGGAAGATTACTGAAAATTACTTTAAGGGTAGGCGGACGCCGTTGTAGAAAAAAAAAACTAGGGGCTGCACTCAGGGATCAATGTTGGGGCTTGTCTTCTGGGACCTGGTCTTCAAGCCTTGCCTAGAGATGTTGAGCGGGATGCAACAAGTTGAGAGAGTGGTGGGATGTGCTGACGACCTGGCGGTCGTGATTAAGGGAAACAGTCGTCTTGAACTGCAAGTTAAAGCCAACAAAATCATAGTAAAATGACATCGTGGTGCAGAGGAAACAAACTAACAATGTTATCCGACAAGAAAAAATATATACTTTTTAAAGGCAAACTAAATTTGAACAGAGGGTCAATAATTAAAATTAATGGAAAGTCAATAAAAAGAGAAAGACATATCAGATATCTAGGCCTAACATTGGATGAAAACTTAGACTTCAGAAAGCATACGACAACGGCCAAGAACAAAGCGGTCAAAATTACGCATAAGCTAGTTAACATTGTAGTAAATGATTTAAAAATTCCAATGAAAATAATACGTATATACCACGATGTCATAATAAGAGCAATTGTGGACTACGCCGCAAGTGTTTGGAGTCATCGACTCGATGATGTTAGACAAAAAATATAAATTGATAGTGTGCAACGACAACTACTGCTGCGTTTATCAGGGGCCTATAGAACTACTTCAACTGAGGCTCTTCAGGTCACACTGGCTGATCCCCCCCGTTTCTCCATCTTCAAATTAAGAAACTAGGTGCTATGTATTGGCTAAAAAAGAAAGACCAAGATAAATTAATCAAAATTCTACATAGATCTGCAGAAAACATTTCGGAAGTCAATTCAATCGTGGTCGATGCATGGCAGAACCAGTGGAAAGCAACCGAAAAAGGAAGGAGATTATACACCATTCTTCCGAGCACTGAGAAACGACTGAATATGGAGCTGGAAGTTACGGAAGGTTCAATACACTATCTAACTGGCCACGGTCCCTTTCGACAGAAGCTGCATCAGATAAACATCGTCGAGGATAACTTATACCATACTTGTGGGGTGGTGGATACGCCCAAGCATATCGTCATGAGATGCCAAGAAACGGAGTATCTTGGAAGAGATGAGAGAGAACTCCTGGGAAAAACTCCCGTCACAGACGTTCTGCGAGCTCCGGAACTGGTGGCGGCCCTGACTGAACTAACAGATAAAATTTCCAACTACTATAAAAGAAAATTTACTCATGGCGTGAACCTCCCCACACAAGGGGGCAAGATAAGGGAAAACAATGTAACACCCCTAATAGTAAGCTAATGGAGATCGTGTCCGCGCAACCGCGTTTATCAAGAAACAGAACTTAACTGCAAAGTGAAATAAATTAAGAATGTGAATACAATTAGGATAACTGTCTCTGCTGGAACCCGGCGAAATTAGTGCCTTGAGGCGGAAACCGTCACAAGAGTTGCTCTAAGTATGTGTGTGTGTGAATCTAAGAGGTGATGGTGAAGAACTTTGTGAGTAAGGGACAATTGATAGCCATGCAAAAAACGTTGATCTTCTGGAACCCGGAAGCAAAGCGACCACATGGAACAAGTGGAATGTGTGAGAAGAGAGTGCGTGAGTTAAGTGAAAATTGTGTTAAGTGTGGAATAATGGAAACAAGGCTGCAGAAGCAACAACCTGTGATAAGAAGAAGCAGCAGATATTACCTGGAATTGGATGGCGAAAAAAAAACTTTGTGGATTTATCAACGCATCCACGCGTAACATAATCCAATGTCTTCTACCTTGTTACAGGAAAGAAGAAGCCATACGAAAAAGCAGCAGCTCAAGTTATGTGTTGTCCTGTCTTGTTGGTCCTATCTATGTCCCTTTTGTTTTAGTCCTTAAATGTTATGCATTTTGTGTTTTATGTTTTTCTACATAAATAGGACACGAGTATATAGGATTTCCCTCCCTAGGTCCAAAAATGGTACCAAGGCCAGGAGAACATTCTGGACGCCTGGCAAAGTCCGTCCCGCAACCCCTGAAGTCTCAGACTGATGGAACATAGGAGCTTCCTGGAATGCCTCTAGGGACATGCCTGCCCCAAGGCAAGGAGAGCGAACACCTGCTCGTGATGCACGTCCCGGAAAGTGCACAACCTGTCCTGTGCAATGGATGCAAAGAGGCAGGGGTGAAATGCGGGTCAATAACGAAAAAAAAAAGTGTACAGCGTGTAAGTACAGACTGGGATCGTGGATGGAAATGTGGTGAAAATGCAGAGCAAACGGGAAGTTTAGAGTTATTGAAGGTTAAGGCCAGGATATATTTTCGCGCTTAAACCATGAATAAAGGCATTCTCCCACAGACGGCGTGTTGAGGTGCTGAGGGAGTAAAATGTGGATTATGGCAACCAGGAAAGATAGATCAAAATTGGTATTGTGGGACTCGGTGTGCAAGGAAAGTGGGGCATCTGGTTTGTTGATAGTATAGAAGTAACGATGGTTATTAATACGAATGTTGAGATCACAACCTGTTTCCCCCATATAAAAGGCATCACAGAACTTGCAGGTTAGGATGTATATAATATTAGGGGTGTACCGGCCATTAGCAGTAATGATAGTGATTGTGGGAGAAGTGATCAGGAGAGAGGAAGGAGAGCAGACCTTACATCTGGATCTCTTGCATTTATGGGCGCCAGTTTGGGGTGGTGGTAAAGAGGGATTCGTACGGACCAAGAAGTTTTTAAGATTAGGTGGATGTTAAAAAATTAATTAGGTATGGTGGGGAATATCGATGTTGTGTCTGGATCTGATTGGAGGATGTGGAAATTACATTGTAGGATTTGTTTGATCTTGGTTGGTTTAGGATTTTGTTAGGTTAGTTTAGAGCCAGTGGGTTGGATTTTTGAGTGGGTTGAGTGTGTGAGGATGCACGGCGGACCTGTTTGGTTACAAGGTCAGAAGGGTAGCCTCAGTTGACTAGAGCCTTCTGGAGACGCTGGTTGGAAGTTTCAGCAGCAGAAGTGGTGGAATTCAGTCGTTGTCCTCTGAGTGCAAGGAAGAAAGGAATCGCTTTCTTGGTGTGGTAAGGATGGGAATTCGAGTAATGTACATTCTACACTCTAATTTCCACTTTTTCCATTTCAAATTTCTTCTACATTTCATCTAAAATTAATCAAAAAAAAATGTTTACTCTTTTTTTATACTTTTTATTCGAGATGCTCTACAACATGTAATATTTACAAATACAGAAATGTTTTCAGTCTACGTTATCGTAGAGTAATTTCTTGACATTTTTTTACTTGCAGTCCTCCGTGTGACGTCACAAGAAGGTAACAGAGCGAAAATTAACAGAGTGGAAAAAAACATATTAAACTGACACGAGACAAAGATATTGACCTCGTATTTCCAAGAAATTTTCAGATACTTAAGAGATCGAGAAAGACAAATCATAATTAAAAGCGGCACTACTATAATTTTGATGGTAATATCATGGGTAAGAGAGTAGATAATCGAGAAGTACAGTCACCTTTACGTTGAACTATATCTTCGTACTGGAAACAAAATACTATTTACACGAAGCAGTTGTCCATGTTATCACCTTATTGTTCCCATGATGCTCCAGTCGAACAATATTGCCAGGACGAATTTAAAATACATGTGAACTAATAAGCGTAACAGAAAAAAAAAAGACTCTGGTTTCGTAAGCATTTCTATTCTAAAGATTTATGTTTTCACAGCCATAAAAGCCATTTGTTTGAAGATTTTTCTGTTTCTCGTAAAAAAATATCACTATAATTATGAACTCCCCTGGAGCTAGAGACACGGGAATTTCACACTTTTGGTGCAATTAAAAACTTATTATGAAATAATAATAATATGTAAGATAATGTAATCATTAATCATCGATGACACGCTGTTTCGTTTCTACGATATTTCCAGTTACTGAAGTTAATCGTATCCTGAGTTACATGCCGTTAAAGGCAAGGGACATCAAATATAAAAGTAATTTTACCGACCCGAAGGATGGATGTGTGGGCTTTCAGTCATTTGTATTTCCAGAGCCCTGACTACAATTGGTAATTATATATGCTAAATTTAGTAAATCTGAAGAATATTTCGACAGATGTCCATCTATTCCGGTGAATTATATTAATAGTTGTGACAAGAACTAAAGTCGATACAAGTGCTAACAAGACTTTACATCGACAACTTTATTTCCAAATTTTCACGTCAATAAAATTTATTATTTTGGTTTAAAGATTATTTGTCAGTATGGGAATTATGTACTAGATTCAGTATGGGGTCGCTATTAACCGAATTCTTACATTTTAAGTATCGGGTCGTTAGATTCTAATAATCAAATGCCAACTTTTAGTCTCCCAGTTTCCAATTATATTTAAAATTCCCGGTTAGCAATGTTAACAGCTACCATACATCACCGCTATTAGTCAAATTAACGACAATGTTCGACCATTTTTACGTACAGCTTTTTGATAATTTTGACTAACTGTAAATTTAAAACCTCAAAATTATTATTTAATATTGGTTTCAACTACAGCTACTATTCTCCGTTTAATTATCACATTTATAACATTAATTTTGCATATTCCAATATTTATTCAAAGAGTCATTTGTATAATGTAGTAATCATCTGTCATGATGTCACGCCTACTATAAGGCAAACTGGTTTCTTTCGTCAAGGTATGTTTTGTATAATATCTCAATTTCTATATGAAATAATGTGGTAAAACCTTTTCTAAATTGAATAGCAATGTTTTTGGACTATCTCGTGAAGATTTAAGCAAAATTTATTAATTATTATAGAAATTATGAACATTTATATCTGCAAAACCAACTTTCGTTTTCGCTAAATTAATTCACAATGTGTAAAAAAATAGAAGATACAAATTTGTTTGATTTCGACAGCACAATCTTAATTCTGTTTTGATTTTAATGAAATTATTACCTCCGAAAGTTAATATTGTGAAAAATTCGATGAATAAATTGAAATTTTGAAATCTTTCTAATTCTTCGAACATCTTTCAATGAACATAGTCTATATAACCTTTCAGTTAACTAAGTATTATGTAAGGCATTAGTTGAGTATCCATATACAGTGTGTGATATTATTTGTGTTGTGCAGTGATTTATTTAACGTTTACCATGATATTAATCTGAATTTAACAACGAATAATTAAGTAATGTTTGAAAGCAATTAATCCTAATTTATTTCTCTGTTTCGGTTATCGTATCGTTTTGAGAGATGCGTTTTAATTAGATTAGGTTTGGTTCATAAATCTGTGGTCCAGTGGCAGGATTCTTTCACCAGCTGAGATGTGATAACTTGGGAAATGAACTATATATTAAATTCCGCAGATACTGCGTTATGATATATGAAGTGACTCTAGTATGTGATGTGTGTAAATAGATTATTTGCATTTGCGTTATGACACGACGTTTAGGTTGAGTTGCGACCGCCATTCGTTGTGTTCGTCGTCTTTATTTAAGGAATTGCGATTCCAGGCTACAGGTGTGGGCCCTACTAAGGTAAAGGTAATACATGGTCTTTTGCCACCCTGTAGACTTCGAAGTGAGTAAAGATGCAGTATGAGTCACACATGAATTGTTATGCATATCATAGTATGAAATTATTCCCAAGTATGGATTTTCGTTTTCTTTCTTAGACTATCGCTAATCTGAACCAACTGGTACTTCAGAGTATGAACCGACGATCTAATTAAAAAGATTGGAGGTGTCACCTTATAAGTATTTCCTCCCTAGTACTAATTTACTGTCTTTTAGCAGCAATCACAAGGATCTGGAATCCTCTTTCCCAGATATTCTTAAATCTGGAAGACATTTCTGCACCGCTCGTCTGGGGTGTAGAAAATGTTTGGAGCTAGAGTTTAGTTAGATGCGTTGCGTGGGTACTCTAGGCTCCTGGCGACACTATTTATATTCCTGGATGGTTTGGGTGCGTGTTACAGTTTGACTTCACCCAGCCAGGTTTTTGGTGTAGCAGTTTTGACTTCACCCAGCCAGGGATGATTGATCTTGGGCGAGCTACAACAGCATTATCCCAACTTGACGGTATTTCTCTCTTCCTCAGGAACATTCAGAATAATTAAGCGAGTCCCTCTTTCATTTTTACATCTCCTTATCTACACATGTGTGCTGTGAGTCCATCTTCTCCTAGCGATTTTCCGTTCTTCATCCCTCGAAGTACTTTATCCACTTCTTCTTTCATTACGTTTGGAACTTCAACATCATTTTCTTCTGAGTCGTCATTTCCTAGTTCTTCCTCGAAGCAGTACAATTCTCTGTAGAAATTTTCAAATATTTTTTTTATAAATTCGTCCTTATTTCATGTTACGGTCCCGTCTGGTCTCTTAATGGCAAAGATTTCCTTTTTCCCTATCATGAACTGTTGTTTTTCTTTCTTCAGGCTCTTGTTTTCCTCGATTGTATTTCTAACAAGATTTTCGTTATATCTTCGTACATCCTCTCTTATTTTCTTATATATACTGTATACTGTTCCATAATTCGTGTTATTTTCTACAACACTGGGAGAAGATTAATTTCTCACGCTATTAATGTGAAATTTGGGATTCTTATTCAAAATGTCTGTATTTTTCAAACATTTCAAGTAAATTACAGAACCACTGGGGAGCGTCAACACAAAGGTTCATTTTTCTTATGGAAGATTCAATGTAGAGTCTAAACCCAGGCCACACAAGCACGGCCGGCCAGTGCACACGACTACTATTCACATACACTTGCTACTATAAATATAAATTAAAAATATTTGCTATTATGATACCCGCGCGATGTTTTATGTTAGGTAATTCGCCTAAAACCCCGGAAAACTCAGCAAAAAGAAGAAAAAGGAAAGAACTAAACGGGGTAGTGGACTGGTAGGGGCCTGGGTTTGCAAGAATCTAATTCAATGTTAAATTTTGGATGCAGTTTTCTCCAATAATTATTTGTAAGGATTTTGAGACAAATGATTAGTTACAAAATGCAATAACACTCATCCGCAATGGTTGCACAATATCTGAAACATTATTTTTTGTAAGGTCCTCCCTTTGAGGGGGAAGAAGGCGTATCAAAGGGGTAGGTGGTATGTTGCAAAATCCAATATTTTATTTTGGGAGTGCCAGAGGGCATCAGATTAATTACGAAAGTGACATAATTAATGCTCGGATGCTCCTGGCATGTGCCACAGACTTATATGGGGCTACAACCCCCTTCCGAAAATCACTTAAAAGAAACTCTCGATAAATAGTTTACCAGAGATATGCAGGGAGAAGTTAATTTTTTAAATCAATTAATGTGAAAGTTGGCATTATTGTAGAAAAACGTATGATTTTTCAAATTTGGAATATTATTTGAGAAAGGCACCGCCTTTGGGGAAAAAGTGGGCGCATCATATAGTGGTGGAGCGTTATAATTTTTTTTTTTTTTTTGTGGGGATTGCTAAAACAAATTGTCTATCATAAATCATGTAACAGTGTAGATGACTTGAAACAAAGAATTGTCCAAAGTGTAGAGATGATCACTCCAGATATGTTGGAGAAGGTGTTCACAGTGTCTTTAGTAAATAGGATTAATTTATGTCTTCAGGAGGGCATGCTGAATAAAAATAGGTTCATTTTATCTGTCTTACACTTAAGTTAATGATTTCTTTAAAAAATAATGACAATGTAGCCAACAAGTGTTGTTTTTAAGAAGGAATAATATGTTATAGTGTAGCCTTACTCAACTTCCAACAGTTGATTATTAGTCCTCGCGAAGCATTTGTTTTTACTACAACCGTGTGTCCATAGTATACTGTTTCTTTTACGTATTTACGTAAAATTAAAGATAAAATGAATTGTATGGACGGCAACAGCACTACGGCTCACGCCCTTCCCGATACGATTAAGCCCCCTTATCTTTGACACGTTAAAACTTAGCTGTTAATTAATTAAAACAATAAAATCATATAAAAGCTGAAGATGTAAAAGGTCTTCAGAACAGCTTACTGGTGTAAATGACCAGTATGACGATTAATAAAATCTAAAGATGTAAAGAGCCTTTAGCATAACAATTTGAAAACGTGAAGGCTGTACAGGAGCCTTCACAAGACAAAACAATTATACAACATAAAAATTAATAGCTAAAGTACATAATCATCTCAAATCGACGAAGATAGACCTGTCTTTCGAATATACATAAAAACTCTCCACAGCGTACCTGGTTCATCCCCTAACAATGACGCCATGTCATTGGGCATTTTATAACGTTGTCTGAGATGATTATATCCTGGAGAATCTAAAAGAACGTGACGAATACTTGAAACCACATTGCAGTTATTACAAACGTCGCAAGATATATCCGTGTGTCAAGCAACTGTGTCCTATACGTACGCGACATAAAAGTACTTCTTCACCCCTACTACCTCGGCAAGATGATTTCCATGGAACTACCTACTGTTTCCTTAATTAATTTTAACTTTTTGACAGCAACGTCATCCCATCGTCGCTGCCATGCAGTCCGGGCAATAAGTCAATAATAATTCAACATGTCCTGGAACGGGACATGCTGAATGTCAATATTAGCTCCTAAAGAGACTGCATGGGCAGCGTGGTCTGCTAACTCATTACCATGGATACCGACAACATGGCTTGGTATCCAGGAAAAGACACCTTCACCAACAGCAGAACAGATGACATGTGTCTTAGATAGTGTATCTTGCACAAGCGATGTTTACTGTACATACTTTGGAGACTTTGTACGACACTAAGCGAATTTGTACAAACAAGGATGCGGTTCAATCCACGAACAAGACTAAAATCCATAGCCTTTAAAATGACATATAGCTCAGCAGTAAAAATACTGGCTTTGGGATTAGGACAATATTGGCGGGCTTCCCCATCTACAACAAAAGCGCATCCAACAGACTCGTCTGATTTGGACCCATCTGTAAAAAGATAGGTAAAATGGAATTGGCGTTTGTAAAGTAATGAAGACACGTACTCACGAAAAGATGTGCGCCGAGTTTGTTTCATGAGACGTCCAATATAAACTTGTGACTGTCGAACTGTATTCAAATTTGCCGCTGCTGGATATAGGTTGAATTCGGTTGAATATTCGCCGTGCTAATTCGACTTCTTAATTCCACCAAGGAACAAAACACCGACGTGGATTTCAGTCAGAGGGGGGTGGGTGGAACATCTGGCAGCTCGCAAAATTTCACGGTTTAAGTACTCAATCGAATTATTCAGGGGCAAATCTTGATTAACTAGTTGGACACGAGTTTCATATTTATTCCAGTCGGCACGCTTCAGATGCCAATGCGGTAATTTTCTTGGTGCTTGATAAAGATTTAGAAAGTCTAAAATTATTGGGAAGTGATCACTACCGCACAATTCGTCATATACACGCCTTGCCAGCATGGCTGCAAGAGCTGCACTGCAGAGAGACAGGTCTATCGCAGAGTAGGTGCCACTTTCCAAATAGTGCAGGCGCCACAGAGGGGGGGGGGGGGGTCGTTGGCATAATGGCGTATAGAGCGTTTGATTTCAGATTATGTTTTATTAATGCTTAAGTATGAATTTTTGCTTTGGTACGCTTTCCGCATATGGGGACATTTCGAGAAATATGGCCGACAAGATGGCCGCACGCCGCACTCATTATTTAAATGTCTATTATTTCTTAATTGTTTCATTACACAGCTTGTAATTACAGTAGACAAATGAATGACCCCTTGTTGTAATCGCAATGAAACATACAATTAATTTGTATAAGGTTCAATGCAGTAACTTACCAAAACAAGTAGGAGAACATGGGGTAAAATTGATTTTTTATTGAAAATCATAGTTTTTTCATATATTTTCGTCCCTAAAGTCCCAATGGGCACTCGGATTGTTAGAAAAAAAGGTTCTTATTTCAACCTTTGTCTATTATAAATATGCCAGTATATTATTTTGAAATGTGTCTGTATCTTGTTTCTTTAGAAACAAATCACATACTTAGAAATCCGTAATTACAAAATTGGGGACGTTGGTATGTGTTCATCTTTATAAACATGAAGGACCTATCGAGGAACCTATCCTGCCTTATGTTTTTAAATGTAGGACTATATATGATGACTGAAGTTTTAAATTGTTGCTAGTAGTAGATAACATATGTACTGAATTAAATTATCGAAATTTTAATATTAATTTCTTTAAATTGCAGATTACGGAATTTTACTCTACATAATGTCGAACACCAAAAAGATGGAAGGGGCTCAACTAGCTTCAGTTCGGAAGAAAGGAAAACAAGTGAATTTGATCCAAAATTTTGTATTATCTGTCAAACTTGCCGAAAAGGACTAAGAGTTTATGGTACTGAAAATTGTCGTTCTGTGTTAATTGAAACCTCACGAAAGCGTAAAACTGATGTTATTTTGCTTACGTTGGAAGAAGAGAGGGAAGTTGCTTATCATAAATTGTACTGTTTGGAGGCTAAACGAACTAAAGACGTTCAAAACACAACTGAAGAAGACAAAAATGAAAACAGTGAAAATGTGGGAAAGAGAAATTGTATTCGACAGTTATCTGCAAGTGATAAATGTGTTGTTTGCGGTAATAAGAAATACAAAGGTGATGCAAAGTTATTTAGGATATGTGAAAGAGATAGAACAATAAAATTTTTGTTGGCAACCAGACATTTTCAAGACGAAGTTTTCGCTAGAACCAATACTCCAAATGATGAGAGTAGTGTTTTTGCTGCTGATGTTCTGTATCATACTCAGTAAATGAGTGCATATCTACTCAAACATACAAGAAGTGTCGAGGGAGATGAATCACTGATCAACAATAGCAAGGTGACATCTGGGTTTCAAAAGTTAATGAGCAGCTGGACTTTTCCCAGAAAGGATAGGAATTATCTGAGCTATGTCTATTTATAAACGCCGAGTGCAATCATGAAGTTACAATCAGTAATAAACAATTAAAACGACTTTTAATCCAACATTATGGATTGAAAATAACGTTTTGTCATCCAAAAGATAAATCAAGATCTCAGTTTGTTTATGGTTCTTGTACGAATGTATCGAAAACGGTTGATAAAATTTGGAGTATTGATGTCATAAAAGAGTGTGCCCAGCAACTAAGAATGGAAATTCAGGAATTTGACTTTCAACTTAAAGATAAAATCTGTGATACACAAGATATCGAGCAGAGTCTCGATTATTTAGAAAAGAACCGACCGAAAACTTGGGACACTTTCTTCGACACAATGATGGTATTGGAGAGCATAAAAGATAAGAAGAGGAAACGTGATACACTTTTCCAGATTATGTACTTCGTGTATCACGAAGGGAGGAAAAAGACACCTTTCCAATTATGTGTAGCTCAATCGATACATGAAACATGTAAGTCTAAGACAGTGATAACATCCTTTAATCGCCATGGACTCTGCGTAAGCTATGACACACTTCAAAGGTTAAATCATAATTTTGCCTCTCCGTTAATTAAATTATCAAAGAATTGTCATGTTCCATTTCACTCAAAAATTGTGAAACATATTCAAGAAGGGTGGATTTGTTGTGCAACATGGGAACAGGAAATTTAGTAACATTGGCATGGATCAGGCTTTGGAACAATGCTACAACAAACCAGCAAAGGGGCATGGCGGTATCATTGGTATGACACGAAGAAAAGAAGCTGTGGCACTGCGAGATATTATTAAACATGATACACACTCTATGAACAAGCTTTTCAGGAATATGTCTGGTGTAATTGAGAACGATGAATTAGATTTGCACCATGAATATCCTGATAGCATCACGGTGAATGATAATATGTGTACGCTGGTAGCATTTATTTCTGAGAGAGGTAATCCTTTCTGTTTAGTAGAAAACGATCATATTTTCAATTTTGCAACAGGAAAGTATTTGTCAGCGAAAGAAAAAGAACTGAAATTGAACTGCTTGAAAATTGGAGAAGAACAATATACACAATTCAGAGATGAAGTGTGTTTTATTTTCTTCAAAAAACTAAAAAAATACTTGCCCCTCTGACAAGAAAGATAACTCTGCAAGAAACAAGATAATAAAACTGTTGACATTATCAAGGAAACAGTAAATGCATTGAGAACAATCGAAATTGCAAGAGAAGGTGGACATTCAGTTGATAAGTTGCTTACTTTTGAAATAACTAGCACTTCATTTTTTCTTAGCCAAAATGAAGCTAGCGAAGTCCGCGGTGGTGCATGATTTAGAAAAGGAAATGAAAGGAAACACAAATGCTATAGATACTTCTCCAAACACAGTGTGTACGGCTTTGGATTTCATGCTTCATGCACGAATAATTGCGGCCGGTGTAAGATGTTCAATTAAAACGTTTGGTGATTTAGCTGAAATTCTAATAAAAAGATTTTTATTATACCGTCCTAAAGAAATTTTCTGTCTTTTTAATGGTGTCAGTCTCAGATCTGTATCTGGTGTTCCTCTTGAGATATTCATGTTATTATGTTGCGATGTCAACACCATCATATATATAATAAGGTAAAAAGAGAAAAGTACTTTGGAGATAAAGTTCCCGTCGAGAACTAACTGTTTTTATTAAACCATTCTATAGGAAATTCTATGCTTTTCCTAACGCTGTAAGTACCATATCTGTATCTGGTGTTCCTCTTGAGATATTCACGGTATTATGCTGCAAGTTGAACAATATTTTAGAAACTGCTTTTTTTTTTTTTCAAAATCATGAAGCCATTTCTCAAAAACTACTGCTTCTACCACAATTTTGCTATCAAATTTGAATTCTCTGGTGAATTTTACAAAAGAAACACCTAAAATTATCTTTTACAATTCATAAAGCATGACTTAAAAAAAGCAAAATTCAAATGGGTTTGTCTCCGTAAATTATCGGTCGCGACAACATGTGAGGACAAAACATACCAACTTTGAAGCGCTGTAACTCTGGATACAGGTGGCCTAGAAACCTGTAATTTGAAATTTACACTAACAAGTAAACTTACAGAACTGTAGACACGCCGATTTACTTGAAACTCCGGACAAGTATAGTGAAAGTGAAATTATTTGGAGACCCGTTTTCCGTTTTGGCCCATAAAACGATTTACATTTTTTTTAACCAATCCTCCTACCTGCAAATCACGAAAAATGACAAAGTTCATGACTATTTTAAAATTGTCATAACTTTGTCAAGTTTCATCCGATTTGCATTTTTTTTTTTTTTTAATTGAGGGGAAAACAATCCTCGATAAGACTGACAAGTTTAATTTGTCATTACAATTTAGAGTGAAAGCTACTTCCGCACCGATTGGGTTGTGATGAAATAGCTTTTCCAAACAATTCCCTAGTACTATATGAGCAGTGCAAAATTCGTGCCGCGTTTGTTGATTGACAATCAGAAACAGACCGGTGTTAAAATCAGCCAGGAACTGCTTGCCTCTGCCCAGCAGACTTTTCAGTTTCCCAAACTTAAACCTCATTGAAAGGACATTATCTCCAAACCATAGAGGAGTTTCAGGACAATGCGAGACCTGTGCGCCATCCCAGAAAGTGCGTTCCAGGAGGCTCAGCAAAAATGGAAGAAACGTTGGGAACGGTATATTGCCAGTAGAGGGGAATTTGAGGGGGACAGTGCTTAAAATGTTGTACAATGAGCAATAAAGATATAGCAAAAGTTCAGTTTCTTTTTCAACACACCGCGTACCTATGTACTAAAATATAATATGGAGATGTCAATAAAATTGAAGTATTTGTATATGTACAGTAACGATGATGTAAAATGTTAATTTAATATGTCTTATTAGCAAAAAATTTGGAAGTGCTGTAAATAAATTTTGGTTTGTTTACAATTTGTGACTTATATATGGAATACGAATTTATATGTAACTCTGTTAACAAAAGTAGATTACGGAATACATATCCAGATACATATATGTGCAGAATATCAAAGTTTCAATGTATGTACAATAAATAAGAATATAAAAATTTAAAAATTTAATTTAATGATAGTGTCTGTCAATACACAATAACGTGAAACGACGCTGTAAAAACGCGTTTTTTTTTTAACACGCGAACCTCAATTCCTATATTATATCATTAATTCAAAAACTGCTCTTATAGATTATAAATGAACATTTCGAAATACAAAATAATAAAGGAACAAGAAACAGTTTTTTTTAAAAAAAAATAATTTAATAAAACAGCTATTAGTAACATTTTAATATCTCTTTTCAAAATATTGAATACTGACAATATAATATATTAGCCATATGTTAGTAATATACTGTCAAAATATGTTCAATATATTTTAGTACAGTACTACAGGAATTGCTTGGAAAAGCTATTTCATCATAACCGAATCGGTGGAGAAGTAGCTTTAACTATAAACTGTAATGACAAACTAAACTTGTCAGTTTTATAGAGGATTGCTTTCCCTTCAATTTTTAAAAAAGTTCGTACAAATCTGATGAAACTTGACAAAGCTATGACAATTTTAAAATAGTCATGAACTTCGTCATTTTTCGTGATTTGCAGGTGGGAAGATTGGTTAAAAACATTTGTAAATCGTTTTATGGGGCAAAAAGGAAAACGGGTCTCCAAATATTTTCACTAGCACTACACTTTCCGGGTTTTAAGGAAATCGGCGTGTCTACAGTTCCCTAGGTTTACTTGTAAGAACCCTTCCAAGAATCAATGTACCATATTTCAACGAAATCGGAAACTATGGGCTACATTTCACCTTTTTTTTTTTTGCCTGATTTGGCATGGAATGACCCTGCATTATATCTGAAGGGTTATGTAGTTTCGTACGATAAGCAGAAATCTGTATGTTCAAGTTGTCCAACAGATATGTACATTATATTTTATATGCATAGAGATCCTCTAGAAAATGCTTATCAAGTATTTTCCTTCTTTTGTACAAGGGTTCAAGATTTAAATAACAACACTATATGGATAAAAATAATACCTTAACGCATGCACAGAATTCTTACAAAACATCGTTGAACGGTTTCAATTTGGTCATTCATGGCTTTAGTTGTTCCAAATAATAAAGAAGTTTTCTAATTTGGGTTTAACTAAACACCTTGTATAATAAAACAAAAGACTGTGGCCTAGTTGTTTCGTCCCGCTGACTAAACAAGAAGCCTATCATATTTTAGCTTTCATTGTTATCTGGGAGTTAAATCTTAGTTTATCATCACAATGTACTCCAAGATCTCATATTGCTGAGGTTTTCAGTATCTCAATATTTGATATTAAGTATTTAATTACATGATAATTGGTTTTATTGGTATAACTAACAAAATTGGTTTTAGAGATGTTAACACACATTTTATTATCCACACACTAATTTTCTAGTTACTTGATATTATTATTATAGAAAAATAATATATGCAATGTTTTAATCTTCACAGCTCCAGAATTTACTCATTTGGAGTGCCGTATCAAAAATTAAGAAAAAACAGAAACTTCCTCTGCGCGAAATTTTCTGGTGTCTTTTAAAGTGTGCAGAGGTGAGATCTGACCACTCCAATTAAAAGCCTTGAATCGAAAAACACGAGATAAATTTAAAAAGAAATAAGTAAGCTTAAACAGTGAAGCTCTTAGGATCGTAATCCGTTCAGTCAAGCATGTGGTTATGGAGACAATCAATTTTGCAACTCATTAATTCCTGAAATGAACGTTTTGAAGGATGTGGGATATTGTTTAATCATAACACTTCGTAAACCCCTACGATATCCAGTAAACAATACACTAGTTAGGCTACTGAATTCATTAGCTAAATTAACGAGCGCATTTACTATATTACAAGTGACTCGATCTCGAAGGAAAATAACTGAGGAATAATAGTATCCCGAAAAAAACATTCAACTTCTGATTAATTTTTTGACATGACCGAAAATATAAGAAAAGAGTTAAGTAAAAGAAAAAGCAAGCAATATTAGCTGTATTTCTGATACACAATTAGCTGCACATCACTTATGTACAGGGTTTCTTTTCGAATTTCTAACCGCTTTCAGGTAAAATATTTTCTTGAAAGAATCTTGTCATGATTCAAAATTGAAAATCGTATTAGATGTAAAATAAATCCTTATTTATTATACCTTCCTATTCACTACACTATGGTTACACGTTACCTGACACTTCTTATCATGTTCGCAGTAAATAACCAATCATGTACTTGGCGACAATTTCCTTTCATGCTATCCAAGCAAAGATTCCAAATTTGAATTGACTTTTGTTCGGCTCCGAGGTTAACATTAACATAACTTGGCATATATATTTTTGTTGGTTCTAATACAAGAATCTGGAAAGAATTTAATAAAAACAGTGCAATAAGTATTAGTATACTATAATTTCTATCAGAGAGTTATTAAGAATTACAGCAGTTTCATCTAATTGTATTTCTTTCTCCTCTTTCGGAATCTATACCACGTGATAAACTGACGTGCCAAAAGCCATGAGATAGCGGGAGGGAACTAGTTGACGGCGCGGCAATATCGCTGCAAACCGGTCAATAGCGCGAAGCAGTTGCAGTGTGGCCAGTGAGTGCAGTGAAATGTCATGATGGCGACCCGACGGGAATTATCGGAGTTTGAGTGGGGGATGATAGTTGGTGATAGACGAATGGGCCATGCGATATCGGAAGTTGACCGGAGATTGAAATGTACTAGCTCCACAGTGTTAAGGCTGGAGCGTGAATACCATATTAGAGGCATTACGACCCATCAGGGACAACGTGGTGGCCACCCACGGGAGATGAATGACCGCGATCGTCGATAACTTGGCTGACTCGTCCAGGAAAACAGACAAGCGACAGTGGGTGATCTGACAGAAGGAATCAATGCAGGACATCCCAGGAACGTGTTTCAGAAGTCAGTGTAGCGCAATTTGGCTTTCATGGGGTACCGCAGCCGAACACGAACACGTGTGCAGCTACTAGTCGCTGCCCACCGGCGGTGGGGATTCACACACGCTTACACGACTGGCAACGTGTAGCGTGGTCAGAAAAAACACGTTTCCAAATGGTATGCGCGAATGGTAGGGTCCGGGTATGGCGCAGACACCATGAGGCCATGGACCCAAGTTGTCAACAAGACACTGTGCAAGATGGTGGTGACTAAGTCATGGTTTGGTGTGGAGCATGTTTACCTAGCATGCTTTGGGTCCTCTGGTCTGTTTGGGTCCTCTGGACATTGGCCGGTCAACGCTATGGTGACCATATCCAACCCTTTATGGACTTCGTGTACTTTGCCAACAATGGAATTTTCCAGGATAACAATGTGCTATATCACCAAATCGCAACGGTGTACGACTGGTTTGAGGAACATTCTGACAACTTCTAACGTATGATTTGGTCCCCTAGATTGCCGGGTTTCCTATCGAGCACATGTGGGATATCATCGAACGAGCTAATCGTATCCAGGATCCTCCACCTGTAACCACCACCAAATTGTGGACGGCAATCGAAACTGTATGGGTGCACATCCCTCTAGCGGTCTACCAGCGACTTGTCGCGCCCATGCCACGTCGAGTTGCTGGACTTCGCCGTTCTCGAGGAGTCTCATGCGTAACTAGATAGGTATCCTATGACCTTTGCAACTTCGGTGTAAATTCAGAACTATTTATCAGAATTTTATTTTAACTATCAGGTTTAAACTTAAGAAATTAAACAAAGATTATCGTGATACAGCAGGAAAACTGTGACTCTTAACTTAAAAGGTAACCTGAACTTTATATTTTAGTTTTAAACAAAGCAGTTAGGAAGTAGAGTGTTCTGCAACAAAATTTTAATTACATTTGAACTGAGTTATAAATATATGTAACAATACAACAAATAAATATAACTGAAGATCAATTCTTTCTTATAGATAATTCTAGAAGCAGACACAAAATATGAACTGAAATATCACTGTAAAGACAAAAATAACGACAAGCCCATTTTCAACAAATGCAGCGTCAGTGAATTCAACAATTTATAACCTTTATACATTTAAAGAATACTTAAGTGTAAAGTCTTACTTGAGTCTGACATTTAAGCAAAAAATGCGAAATTACCGTTGCAAGAATAATTTTAGTCTCAAAGTCTATCACACTTAAGTACAGAAAGACAGGTATCTGGCATACTTAAGTATCTGGGCACTTTGAATACAGAAAACAGAGAAACGAAAGTATTAAGACGTCATTAGTTGATGAAATAAGTAATATATGCAGTTGCATCAGAGGTTTAGATAAACTTAAGCACCTTCGAATAAATTATAAATAATAGAAACCACTTAACGGGGTCTTCTACTTCTCTCAGAGCTAGAAAGTTTACTATTGGTGCTTATGGACAGAAAATTGATACCGAAAATCTTCATTTTCTAAGGAACTGGATATCTTTAATAGAAAAGAAAAGTTTTGAAGCATTCTTCAGAAGTTTATGAACGGGTTGAAATACTTAGAACGTATATTTGTTACCTAGCTTTTCAGAAATAAATTATTAAAAAATAAATAAAATTATTTTGTTTTCTCTAAATTACAATATGACTAACTTTGCAACCAATTACGCTAGAAAGAACAACTTTTGTTTTATTCCTTGTGAACAAACGATTCTAATAATTTTAATTGCAAACATATCCGATACACCAATAAAAAAAATAGTATTTTTATATAGCTATTCTAGTCCGCCTCTAAAAGGTTTGATGAGGGTAAGCCACGCCCCACTCTAGGCCTGGCAGTGGAAGGGTTGGGAAGTTGGAGAAGCGAATGTCTGAATAACTATGTGTGTACCGCTTGAATGAAACAGGTTCTCGACCGGTTTCCTAGGGAAAATGGCTAATTCTGTAGAGTTTGTGTTCTTCCTCAATGATTCTATACTAAGAGGGTGGACGTGGTGAGTGGAGAAATATTGCCTCCCCCTACCTCTGCTGCCCCATTGAAGTTATTGTTTTAGTATAATGCAATATATTATTTCGACTTTCCTGACCGTGTATTGTCTACACTCATTCTGTATTTTTTGCACTACTTATCACATAAAGCAGATTTGTGTAGTACTGTAACAAAAACATTACTTACAGCTGTAAAATATAATTCCTAATCTTACAGCAAACTTGCGTTTGCTGCATATATCATAGTTCAGTAGTAGCTATTTATCCCAGAGCAATTATTAACAAGTATAATATTTACATTGCACTGTGAATACTAACGAGCAATCTTCCCAAACAGCTAATTCAATCATCATTCGGAAAAACGTTATAGTCTACTCCAGGGGGTCTCCAACCTTTTTTGGCAGCTGGCCAAATTGACTAATCAGGAAGAGAGCGAGGGCCGCATTATAAAGAATCAACTCAATAGTAATATACAAATTTTCATTTAGTAATTATATTGCAAATTGTATTAGTAACAACAAATATAATACAAAATCGTGTGTACCCAAAGTAGCAAGTTCTTGTTGGACCATTGAAAATCTGATTGTACGTTTTAACGTTAGATTAACGTTTTTCAGTACTGTTCGACCTACGTACTATTTTGTCGTTGGCCGCTAGCCTTATCGTTAGCGATAACGTTGGCCCTAAAAGCGAAGTTCAACGTAGAGCAAACTATATGGTAATTCCAAAGTACATGTGGCCCAATGTTAGCCCAACTTATTTTTCAGTTGTATGCACTCAAAATAGTACCAAGTTATATACTGAGGAAATTTACTATATTAGGAAACCGAATCATGCATATTTTTACAGTAGTTTTAGAAAAAAACTGGACCTTGATTACATTATGCCTTTATTCAATGACATGTTTGACTCTCTCGTCTTCATTTATAATCCGTTGTGATTTATTATTTAGCTACTACACTACGGAGCAACACTTTAATCCTAATAATACGTCAATTATGCACTTCATGAATTCACACAGGGTGACCTAAGACCCAACGCTAGATAATTTTATTCTCTGTACTTGCGCGCTGAATGAGTTAAAATAGAAGAGATTTTCTATTATCATTTCTACACAAACTAATATATAGTAAAATTCACTCAGAAAAATTATTACCCTAATTAAGGTTGCAGGTCCCGCAAAGAGTTGCTCGACTTCGTAATGCAGTCTTTCCCCTCCCGCCCCAAAGGACCTAAATATTAATTACATTTTTCCAACACCTGTTTAATTTCTCTCTTAATAATAACCATATGGCAAAGTTATGATAAATATTTTTTTTAGAATTCGAAAACATAATTTAGAATGTTTGTCTATTTCTCTATCAGTTGGCTATCAGAAGTAATTTAGATCAACCATTTTCTTTGCATAATTGTTTTGCAGGGAAGGAGTAGTTAAAACACTTCCTCGGAAGAGAAACAAACAAACAAACAAACAAAAAATCATTAGCTAGAGTGAAAGATTTTACTAACTTAAAAATAGTATTTTCCATCCACTGAAATCAAAGGTAGATTGTAACCTAACAATTCCTAGCCTAATAACGTAAAATATTAAGTAATGGTTTTATTATAAACAAAACCAAAGCGCCCCCGTATAAATTCGAATTATAACGTATTTAAAAAAAAAAAACTCAAAGTGATAGGAACAAATGGAGATTACTAAGCGAATGCCGTGGCCTGCCAGTTTTAGTCAGTCATAGATTTTCCCACCAGTGTCCATTACTAATCCAACGGTGTATGGCTTATCTCTGTAGAACTTGTGGCTATTGAGATCTAGTAGGGTCAAAAATGGAGAATACTAAGCGATTCAAAAGGACCTGCTAGTTTTAGAGTCACATTCATAATTTTCCTTCCCATTGTAGACCATGACTAATCCAGCTGTGTATAAATCATCTCTGTCGGACTTATAGATACTAAGATCTAGGAAGGGCACAAATGGAGAATACAAAGCGACTGGAAACGACCTGCCAGTTTTAGGCTCAAAGTTATATGTTATTCCAGGGTTTCAGGCCGTGCGACACGCAATAATACTTCTGTTTACGTGCCTCCTCTATTCACAGTTTTTTCAAGAATAAAAAGGCAGAACTTCTCTATAGGTTCATCTGCTGCGGCTACAACCGCTATTAGGCACATGAGTATTGATAAACACATACAGTAATGTTCGTTAGTGAGAATAAAAGTAACGTTAGGACATTTTTTATACAAATCAGATAGAGTTTTCAATTAACTTTAAACTAAACACAGGCCTGAGATTGTACATCATTTCTTGCCCTGGCCCTGGCATACAGTTCTTGCCCTGGCCCAAACATACAGTTCTTGCCCTGGCCCAAAAATACAGTTCTTGCTCTGGCCCAGTTGGGAAAAAAATAATTACAGTAAGCCCAGGCCCAACAAGAGCACGAGAAATTCTGGCAATTTATGGCCCGAGCCAGTGCAGACCTCTAATATACAAGTCTAGCATTCTTATTAAATTGATTAATGATCAAAACATGATTCATCAAAACCATTATTATTTACATTTTCAAAACATTGACAAGAGACAAGAAAAAATAATGAGTAAATACTTCATTTTCTCTTGTGTTCAAGAATTTATTTATGGACTTTAGGCGTCTAAGGTTCAGGCCGGCATAGGGGAAGCACAACGATGTGCAAAGTAGGGATGTCAACGACTTGCTCGACTCGAGTCGAGTCGGCGCTCAGTACCTACTCGAGTCAAGTCGAGTCAGTGGTCACAACTGCTCGAGTCGAATC